>CAXIWQ010000477.1:0-96520 GCA_964036275.1 Litoditis marina
GTATAAACTTTTTTCTGTAGCTGCAAGGCAAAGAGTTAATAACCGCGTTAATTTGTCTTTTGTGGCTGTGCGCCACAGAATATATAGTCGTATTAGGTTTTTGTAGCTGGGAGCAACAGACTTGATAGCCGTATGAACTTTTCTCGGTAGCTGCAAGCCAACAAGTCGATAACCGCGATAATTTGTATTTTGTGGCTGTGCGCCACAGAATAGATTGTCGTATTAGGTTTTTGTAGCTGGGAGCAACAGACTTGATAGCCGTATGATTTTTTTTGTAGGTGCAAGGCAAAGAGTCAATAACCGCGTTAATTCGTATTTGGTGGATGTGCGCCACAAAATAGATTGTCGTATTAGGTTTTTGTAGCTGGGAGCAACAGATTTGATAGCCGTATGAACTGTTCTCTGTAGCTGCAAGGCAAAGAGTCAATAACGCGTTAATTCGTATTTTGTGGCTGTGCGCCACAGAATATATAGTCGTTTTAGGTTTTTGTATCTGGGAGCAACAGACTTGATAGCCGTATGAACTTTTTTTTGTAGCTGCAATGCAAAGAGTCAATAACCGCGTTAAGTCGTCTTTTGTGGCTGTGCGCCACAAAATATATAGTCGTGTTAGGTCTTTGTAGCTGGGAGCAACATACTTGATAGCCGTATAAACTTTTTTCTGTAGCTTTACGGCAAAGAGTCAATAACCGCGTTAATTTGTCTTTTGTGGCTGTGCGCCACAGAATATGGAGTCGTATTAGGTTTTTGTAGCTGGGAGCAACAGACTTGATAGCCGTATAAACTTTTCTCTGTAACTGCAAGCCAAAGAGTCAATAACCGCGTTATTTTGTATTTTATGGCTGTGCGCCACAGAATAGATTGTCGTATTAGGTTTTTGTAGCTGGGAGCAACAGATTTGATAGCCGTATGAACTGTACAAAAACAGAAGTCAGCAACAAACCACAATCTTGCCGTCTGAAGAAGCCGTTCCACCTTTTCTCGAGTCCGAAGTTCTTCTCGCTATCCGACAGACAACTCTGGGAACCTCTCCGGGAAACGACAAAATTCCTCCTGAAGCAGTCAAATGGTCAAGCACAGCAATTGTTTCGGATCTTACCCAAATGTTCAACTTGATTCTGGCTGAGAAAAACCTCCCTCCGGACCTCTTGCTTTCGAGAACGATACTATTGTTCAAGAAAGGCGATGTTGCTGAAATTGGGAATTATCGACCGATCACCCTGTTGAACACTCTCTACAAAGTTCTGTCGCGTTGTTTGCTGAACAGAATGGAACCGTCGATGGAAGAAAACATTTCCGAAGAACAGTGTGGATTCAGAAAACAGTATGGCACAGCAGACAACATCCATATCGTCCGACAAGTCATTGAAAAGTGCAGGGAATATCGAATCCCGGCCTTCTTCTGCTTTGTTGACCTGGCCAAAGCATTCGACAGTCTACATCACGATGCAATATGGTCTTCACTGCAACTTATCGGTGTTCATCCAGAACTGATTCTGCTGCTGAAGGCTATCTACACGTGCTCGTCCGCAACTATAGATGCAAACGGTGTGAGAGTTCCAATCGAAATTCATCAAGGAGTTCGTCAAGGAGATGTCATTTCCCCGCGTCTGTTCACCACCGTGCTGGATATCGCTCTTCGAAAGTTGAACTGGGGAGGAAAAGGACTGAGAGTGGGCGGTCGTTTTCTGAGCCACCTCCTCTTCGCAGATGATGGAATAATATTTGCTCCAAACAAGAGAACTCTTAGAAGAATGATGGAAGAATTCGAGACAGCTTGCCAATCTGTTGGTCTCAAGATGAATCCGAACAAATCCGAATATATGAATAATGTGAAGGATAACACGCCGTTGAAATATCATGGTCATGCCCTACCGTCAAAAACCACAGTCAAATATCTCGGTGTCCATCTTTCCATGGAAGCCAATTGGGACGTCGAACTGAGCCGAAGAATTTCTTCAGCGTGGGCAGCGTTCAACGAATACCGTCACATTCTGGAGACACCCTCGTTCCCGATGAGGTACAAGGCGAAGATTTTTCACGCCGTGATTCTCCCGAGACTGTTGTATGGCAGTGAATCCTGGGCCCTTTCGAAAAAGAACATCGAGCGTCTCCGTGTCGTGCAGAGAAAAATGGAGCGTGGAATGCTGAACAAACGAATACAAGATCGCCTTCCAAGTGCCGTTATTCGCGGAATCACTCGGTTGACGGATGTGGCTACTGTAGCTGCCAAACATAAATTAAACTTTGCTTACAGAATTGCCCACATGTCTCAATCCCGATGGTCCTTGATCGTGTCTGAATGGTGTCCGTATAATCGTAACCGGTCCCGTATTAGGCCCGTTGTCCGATGAAGAGATGCGTTGGTTGAAGCAGTCCGTGGTTATAATACCGCAGCCAGAAGAGGTCGAGTCCGCCCTGCCCCCATCCGTGGCGAAGAGATACTAAGAGCATGCAGAGACATTAAAATCTGGAGAGCAGTCAAGGAGCACCACTTTGCAACAATGTGATGTGATCGAATAAATCTTGAAATCTTGAATCTTGAACTTTTCTCTGTAACTGCAAGCCAAAGAGACGATAACCGCGTTAATTCGTATTTTGTGGCTGTGCGCCACATAATAGATAGTCGTATTAGGTTTTTGTATCTGGGAGCAACAGACTTGATAGCCGTATGAACTTTTTTCTGTAGCTGCACGGTAAAGAGTCAATAACCGCGTTTAATTTGTCTTTTGTGGCTGTGCGCCACAGAATAGTAAGTCGTATTAGGTTTTTGTAGCTGGGAGCAACAGACTTGATAGCCGTATAAACTTTTTTCTGTAGCTGCAAGGCAAAGAGTCAATAACCGCGTTAATTCGTCTTTTGTGGCTGTGTGCCACAGAAAAGATAGTTGTATTGGGTTTTTCTAGCTGGGAGCAACGTACTTGATAGCCGTATGAACTTTTTTTTGTAGCTGCAAGGCAAAGAGTCAATAACCGCGTTAATTTGTCTTTTGTGGCTGTGCGCCACAGAACATAAAGTCGTATTAGGTTTTTGTAGCCAGGAGCAACAGACTTGATAGCCGTATAAACTTTTTCTGTAGCTGCAAGGCAAAGAGTCGATAACCGCGTTAATTCGTAATTTGTGGCTGTGTGCCACAGAAAAGATAGTTGTATTGGGTTTTTCGAGCTGGGAGCAACATACTTGATAGCCGTATGAACTTTTTTTTGTAGCTGCAAGGCAAAGAGTCAATAACCGCGTTAATTTGTCTTTTGTGGCTGTGCGCCACAGAACATAAAGTCGTATTAGGTTTTTCTAGCTGGGAGCAACATACTTGATAGCCGTATAAACTTTTTCTGTAGCTGCAAGGCAAAGAGTCAATAACCGCGTTAATTCGTATTTTGTGGCTGTGTGCCACAGAAAAGATAGTTGTATTAGGTTTTTGTAGTGGGAGCAACAGACTTGATTGCCGTATGAGTTTTTTTTCTGTAACTGCAAGCCGAAGAGTCGATAACCGCGTTAATTCGTATTTCGTGGCTGTGCGCCACAGAATAGATAATCGTATTAGGTTTTTGTAGCTGGGAGCAACAGACTTGATAGCCGTATAAACTTTTTTCTGTAGCTGCAAGGCAAAGAGTCAATAACCGCGTTAATTTGTCTTTTGTGGTTGTGCGCCACAGAATATAAAGTCGTATTAGGTTTTTGTAGTTGGGAGCAACAGACTTGATAGCCGTATAAACTTTCTCTGTAACTGCAAGCCAAAGAGTCAATAACCGCGTTATTTTGTATTTTATGGCTGTGCGCCACAGAATAGATTGTCGTATTAGGTTTTTGTAGCTGGGAGCAACAGATTTGATAGCCGTATGAACTTTTCTCTGTAACTGGCAAGCCAAAGAGTCAATAACCGCGTTAATTCGTATTTTGTGGCTGTGCGCCACAGAATAGATTGTCGTATTAGGTTTTTGTAGCTGGGAGCAACATACTCGATAGCCGTATAAACTTTTTTCTATAGCTGCACGGTAAAGAGTCAATAACCGCGTTAATTTGTCTTTTGTGGCTGTGCGCCACAGAATAGTAAGTCGTATTAGGTTTTTGTAGCTGGGAGCAACAGACTTGATAGCCGTATAAACTTTTTTCTGTAGCTGCAAGGCAAAGAGTCAATAACCGCGTTAATTCGTCTTTTGTGGCTGTGTGCCACAGAAAAGATAGTTGTATTGGGTTTTTCTAGCTGGGAGCAACGTACTTGATAGCCGTATGAACTTTTTTTTGTAGCTGCAAGGCAAAGAGTCAATAACCGCGTTAATTTGTCTTTTGTGGCTGTGCGCCACAGAACATAAAGTCGTATTAGGTTTTTGTAGCCAGGAGCAACAGACTTGATAGCCGTATGAGTTTTTTTCTGTAACTGCAAGCCGAAGAGTCGATAACCGCGTTAATTCGTATTTCGTGGCTGTGCGCCACAGAACATAAAGTCGTATTAGGTTTTTCTAGCTGGGAGCAACATACTTGATAGCCGTATAAACTTTGTTCTGTAGCTGCAAGGCAAAGAGTCAATAACCGCGTTAATTCGTATTTGTGGCTGTGTGCCACAGAAAAGATAGTTGTATTAGGTTTTTGTAGTTGGGAGCAACAGACTTGATTGCCGTATGAGTTTTTTTCTGTAACTGCAAGCCGAAGAGTCGATAACCGCGTTAATTCGTATTTCGTGGCTGTGCGCCACAGAATAGATAATCGTATTAGGTTTTTGTAGCTGGGAGCAACAGACTTGATAGCCGTATAAACTTTTTTCTGTAGCTGCAAGGCAAAGAGTCAATAACCGCGTTAATTTGTCTTTTGTGGTTGTGCGCCACAGAATATAAAGTCATATTAGGTTTTTTGTAGTTGGGAGCAACAGACTTGATAGCCGTATGAACTGTTCTCTGTAGTTGCAAGGCAAAGAGTCGATAACCGCGTTAATTCGTATTTTGTGGCTGTGTGCCACAGAAAAGATAGTTGTATTGGGTTTTTCGAGCTGGAGCAACATACTTGATAGCCGTATGAACTTTTTTTTGTAGCTGCAAGGCAAAGAGTCAATAACCGCGTTAATTTGTCTTTTGTGCTGTGCGCCACAGAATATACAGTCGTCTTAGGTTTTTGTATCTGGGAGCAACAGACTTGATAGCCGTATGAACTTTTTTCTGTAGCTGCAGGCAAAGAGTCAATAACCGCGTTAAGTCGTCTTTTGTGGCTGTGCGCCACAGAATATATAGTCGTGTTAGGTCTTTGTAGCTGGGAGCAACATACTTGATAGCCGTATAAACTTTTTTTTGTAGCTTTACGGCAAAGAGTCAATAACCGCGTTAATTTGTCTTTTGTGGCTGTGCGCCACAGAATATGAAGTCGTATTAGGTTTTTGTAGCTGGGAGCAACAGACTTGATAGCCGCATAAACTTTTCTCTGTAACTGCAAGCCAAAAAGTCGATAACCGCGTTAATTCGTATTTTGTGGCTGTGCGCCACAGAATAGATTGTCGTATTAGGTGTTTGTATCTGGGAGCAACAGATTTGATAGCCGTATGAACTTTTCTCTTTAACTGCTAGCCAAAAAGTCGATAACCGCGTTAATTCGTATTTTGTGGCTGTGCGCCACAGAATAGATTGTCGTATTAGGTGTTTGTATCTGGGAGCAACAGATTTGATAGCCGTATGAAATATTCTCTGTAACTGCGAGGCAAAGAGTCAATAACCGCGTTAATTCGTCTTTTGTGGCTGTGCGCCACAGAATATATAGTCGTATTAGGTTTTTGTAGCTGGGAGCAACAGACTTGATAGCCGTATGATTTTTTTTTTGTAGCTGCAAGTCAAAATGTCAATAACCGCGTTAATTCGTCTTTGTGGCTGTGCGCCACAGAATATATTGTCGTATTAGGTTTTTGTAGCTGGGAGCAACAGATTTGATAGCCGTTATGAAATGTTCTCTGTAACTGCGAGGCAAAGAGTCAATAACCGCGTTAATTCGTCTTTTGTGGCTGTGCGCCACAGAATATATAGTCGTATTAGGTTTTTGTTGCTGGGAGCAACAGACTTGATAGCCGTATGAACTTTTCTCTGTAGCTGCAAGCCAACAAGTCGATTACCGCGATAATTTGTTTTTGTGCTGTGCGCCACAGAATAGATTGTCGTATTAGGTTTTTGTAGCTGGGAGCAACAGATTTGATAGCCGTATGAAATATTCTCTGTAGCTGCAAGGCAAAGAGTCGATAACCGCGTCAATTCGTATTTTGTGGCTGTGCGCCACAGAATAGATAGTCGTATTAGGTTTTTGTAGCTGGGAGCAACAGACTTGATAGCCGTATGAACTTTTCTCTGTAACTGCAAGCCAAAAAGTCGATAACCGCGTTAATTCGTATATTGTGGCTGTGCGCCACAGAATAGATTGTCGTATTAGGTGTTGTATCTGGGAGCAACAGATTTGATAGCCGTATGAACTTTTCTCTTTAACTGCAAGCCAAAAAGTCGATAACCGCGTTAATTCGTATTTTGTGGCTGTGCGCCACAGAATAGATTGTCGTATTAGGTGTTTGTATCTGGGAGCAACAGATTTGATAGCCGTATGAAATATTCTCTGTAACTGCGAGGCAAAGAGTCAATAACCGCGTTAATTTGTCTTTTGTGGCTGTGCGCCACAGAATATATAGTCGTATTAGGTTTTGTAGCTGGAGCAACAGACTTGATAGCCGTATGAACTTTTCTCGTAGCTGCAAGCCAACAAGTCGATAACCGCGATAATTTGTATTTGTGGCTGTGCGCCACAGAATAGATTGTCGTATTAGGTTTTTGTAGCTGGGAGCAACAGACTTGATAGCCGTATGATTTTTTTGTAGGTGCAAGGCAAAGAGTCAATAACCGCGTTAATTCGTATTTGGTGGATGTGCGCCACAAAATAGATTGTCGTATTAGGTTTTTGTAGCTGGGAGCAACAGATTGATAGCCGTATGAACTGTTCTCTGTAGCTGCAAGGCAAAGAGTCAATAACGCGTTAATTCGTATTTTGTGGCTGTGCGCCACAGAATATATAGTCGTTTAGGTTTTTGTATCTGGGAGCAACAGACTTGATAGCCGTATGAACTTTTTTTGTAGCTGCAATGCAAAGAGTCAATAACCGCGTTAAGTCGTCTTTTGTGGCTGTGCGCCACAAAATATATAGTCGTGTTAGGTCTTTGTAGCTGGGAGCAACATACTTGATAGCCGTATAAACTTTTTTCTGTAGCTTTACGGCAAAGAGTCAATAACCGCGTTAATTTGTCTTTTGTGGCTGTGCGCCACAGAATATGGAGTCGTATTAGGTTTTTGTAGCTGGGAGCAACAGACTTGATAGCCGTATAAACTTTTCTCTGTAACTGCAAGCCAAAGAGTCAATAACGCGTTATTTTGTATTATGGCTGTGCGCCACAGAATAGATTGTCGTATTAGGTTTTTGTAGCTGGGAGCAACAGATTTGATAGCCGTATGAACTGTACAAAAACAGAAGTCAGCAACAACCACAATCTTGCCGTCTGAAGAAGCCGTTCCACCTTTTCTCGAGTCCGAAGTTCTTCTCGCTATCCGACAGACAACTCTGGGAACCTCTCCGGGAAACGACAAAATTCCTCCTGAAGCAGTCAAATGGTCAAGCACAGCAATTGTTTCGGATCTTACCCAAATGTTCAACTTGATTCTGGCTGAGAAAAACCTCCCTCCGGACCTCTTGCTTTCGAGAACGATACTATTGTTCAAGAAAGGCGATGTTGCTGAAATTGGGAATTATCGACCGATCACCCTGTTGAACACTCTCTACAAAGTTCTGTCGCGTTGTTTGCTGAACAGAATGGAACCGTCGATGAAGAAAACATTTCCGAAGAACAGTGTGGATTCAGAAAACAGTATGGCACAGCAGACAACATCCATATCGTCCGACAAGTCATTGAAAAGTGCAGGGAATATCGAATCCGGCCTTCTTCTGCTTTGTTGACCTGGCCAAAGCATTCGACAGTCTACATCACGATGCAATATGGTCTTCACTGCAACTTATCGGTGTTCATCCAGAACTGATTCTGCTGCTGAAGGCTATCTACACGTGCTCGTCCGCAACTATAGATGCAAACGGTGTGAGAGTTCCAATCGAAATTCATCAAGGAGTTCGTCAAGGAGATGTCATTTCCCCGCGTCTGTTCACCACCGTGCTGGATATCGCTCTTCGAAAGTTGAACTGGGGAGGAAAAGGACTGAGAGTGGCGGTCGTTTTCTGAGCCACCTCCTCTTCGCAGATGATGGAATAATATTTGCTCCAAACAAGAGAACTCTTAGAAGAATGATGGAAGAATTCGAGACAGCTTGCCAATCTGTTGGTCTCAAGATGAATCCGAACAAATCCGAATATATGAATAATGTGAAGGATAACACGCCGTTGAAATATCATGGTCATGCCCTACCGTCAAAAACCACAGTCAAATATCTCGGTGTCCATCTTTCCATGGAAGCCAATTGGGACGTCGAACTGAGCCGAAGAATTTCTTCAGCGTGGGCAGCGTTCAACGAATACCGTCACATTCTGGAGACACCCTCGTTCCGATGAGGTACAAGGCGAAGATTTTTCACGCCGTGATTCTCCCGAGACTGTTGTATGGCAGTGAATCCTGGGCCCTTTCGAAAAAGAACATCGAGCGTCTCCGTGTCGTGCAGAGAAAAATGGAGCGTGGAATGCTGAACAAACGAATACAAGATCGCCTTCAAGTGCCGTTATTCGCGGAATCACTCGGTTGACGGATGTGGCTACTGTAGCTGCCAAACATAAATTAAACTTTGCTTACAGAATTGCCCACATGTCTCAATCCCGATGGTCCTTGATCGTGTCTGAATGGTGTCCGTATAATCGTAACCGGTCCCGTATTAGGCCCGTTGTCCGATGAAGAGATGCGTTGGTTGAAGCAGTCCGTGGTTATAATACCGCAGCCAGAAGAGGTCGAGTCCGCCCTGCCCCCATCCGTGGCGAAGAGATACTAAGAGCATGCAGAGACATTAAAATCTGGAGAGCAGTCAAGGAGCACCACTTTGCAACAATGTGATGTGATCGAATAAATCTTGAAATCTTGAATCTTGAACTTTTCTCTGTAACTGCAAGCCAAAGAGACGATAACCGCGTTAATTCGTATTTTGTGGCTGTGCGCCACATAATAGATAGTCGTATTAGGTTTTTGTATCTGGGAGCAACAGACTTGATAGCCGTATGAACTTTTTTCTGTAGCTGCACGGTAAAGAGTCAATAACCGCGTTAATTTGTCTTTTGTGGCTGTGCGCCACAGAATAGTAAGTCGTATTAGGTTTTTGTAGCTGGGAGCAACAGACTTGATAGCCGTATAACTTTTTTCTGTAGCTGGCAAGGCAAAGAGTCAATAACCGCGTTAATTCGTCTTTTGTGGCTGTGTGCACAGAAAAGATAGTTGTATTGGGTTTTTCTAGCTGGGAGCAAACGTACTTGATAGCCGTATGAACTTTTTTTTGTAGCTGCAAGCAAAGAGTCAATAACCGCGTTAATTTGTCTTTTGTGGCTGTGCGCCACAGAACATAAAGTCGTATTAGGTTTTTGTAGCCAGGAGCAACAGACTTGATAGCCGTATAAACTTTTTTCTGTAGCTGCAAGGCAAAGAGTCGATAACCGCGTTAATTCGTAATTTGTGGCTGTGTGCCACAGAAAAGATAGTTGTATTGGGTTTTTCGAGCTGGGAGCAACATACTTGATAGCCGTATGAACTTTTTTTTGTAGCTGCAAGGCAAAGAGTCAATAACCGCGTTAATTTGTCTTTTGTGGCTGTGCGCCACAGAATATGAAGTCGTATTAGGTTTTTGTAGCTGGGAGCAACAGACTTGATAGCCGCATAACTTTTCTCTGTAACTGCAAGCCAAAAAGTCGATAACCGCGTTAATTCGTATTTGTGGCTGTGCGCCACAGAATAGATTGTCGTATTAGGTGTTTGTATCTGGGAGCAAC
Source organism: Litoditis marina (assembly GCA_964036275.1). Classification (NCBI taxonomy): domain Eukaryota; kingdom Metazoa; phylum Nematoda; class Chromadorea; order Rhabditida; family Rhabditidae; genus Litoditis; species Litoditis marina. The sequence goes on from CAXIWQ010000477.1 coordinate 9,979, forward strand.
AGATTTGATAGCCGTATGAACTTTTCTCTTTAACTGCTAGCCAAAAAGTCGATAACCGCGTTAATTCGTATTTTGTGGCTGTGCGCCACAGAATAGATAATCGTATTAGGTTTTTGTAGCTGGGAGCAACAGACTTGATAGCCGTATAAACTTTTTTCTGTAGCTGCAAGGCAAAGAGTCAATAACCGCGTTAATTTGTCTTTTGTGGTTGTGCGCCACAGAATATAAAGTCGTATTAGGTTTTTGTAGTTGGGAGCAACAGACTTGATAGCCGTATAAACTTTTCTCTGTAACTGCAAGCCAAAGAGTCAATAACCGCGTTATTTTGTATTTTATGGCTGTGCGCCACAGAATAGATTGTCGTATTAGGTTTTTGTAGCTGGGAGCAACAGATTTGATAGCCGTATGAACTTTTCTCTGTAACTGCAAGCCAAAGAGTCAATAACCGCGTTAATTCGTATTTTGTGGCTGTGCGCCACATAATAGATAGTCGTATTAGGTTTTTGTATCTGGAGCAACAGACTTGATAGCCGTATGAACTGTTCTCTGTAGTTGCAAGGCAAAGAGTCGATAACCGCGTTAATTCGTATTTTGTGGCTGTGCGCCACAGAATAGATTGTCGTATTAGGTTTTTGTAGCTGGGAGCAACATACTCGATAGCCGTATAAACTTTTTTCTATAGCTGCACGGTAAAGAGTCAATAACCGCGTTAATTTGTCTTTTGTGGCTGTGCGCCACAGAATAGTAAGTCGTATTAGGTTTTTGTAGCTGGGAGCAACAGACTTGATAGCCGTATAAACTTTTTTCTGTAGCTGCAAGGCAAAGAGTCAATAACCGCGTTAATTCGTCTTTTGTGGCTGTGTGCCACAGAAAAGATAGTTGTATTGGGTTTTTCTAGCTGGGAGCAACGTACTTGATAGCCGTATGAACTTGTTTTTGTAGCTGCAAGGCAAAGAGTCAATAACCGCGTTAATTTGTCTTTTGTGGCTGTGCGCCACAGAACATAAGTCGTATTAGGTTTTTGTAGCCAGGAGCAACAGACTTGATAGCCGTATAAACTTTTTTCTGTAGCTGCAAGGCAAAGAGTCGATAACCGCGTTAATTCGTAATTTGTGGCTGTGTGCCACAGAAAAGATAGTTGTATTGGGTTTTTCGAGCTGGGAGCAACATACTTGATAGCCGTATGAACTTTTTTCTGTAGCTGCAAGGCAAAGAGTCAATAACCGCGTTAAGTCGTCTTTTGTGGCTGTGCGCCACAGAATATACAGTCGTCTTAGGTTTTTGTATCTGGGAGCAACATACTTGATAGCCGTATAAACTTTTTTCTGTAGCTGCAAGGCAAAGAGTCAATAACCGCGTTAAGTCGTCTTTTGTGGCTGTGCGCCACAGAATATATAGTCGTGTTAGGTCTTTGTAGCTGGGAGCAACATACTTGATAGCCGTATAAACTTTTTTTGTAGCTTTACGGCAAAGAGTCAATAACCGCGTTAATTTGTCTTTTGTGGCTGTGCGCCACAGAATATGAAGTCGTATTAGGTTTTTGTAGCTGGGAGCAACAGACTTGATAGCCGCATAAACTTTTCTCTGTAACTGCAAGCCAAAAAGTCGATAACCGCGTTAATTCGTATTTTGTGGCTGTGCGCCACAGAATAGATTGTCGTATTAGGTGTTTGTATCTGGGAGCAACAGATTTGATAGCCGTATGAACTTTTCTCTTTAACTGCTAGCCAAAAAGTCGATAACCGCGTTAATTCGTATTTTGTGGCTGTGCGCCACAGAATAGATTGTCGTATTAGGTGTTTGTATCTGGGAGCAACAGATTCGATAGCCGTATGAAATATTCTCTGTAACTGCGAGGCAAAGAGTCAATAACCGCGTTAATTCGTCTTCTGTGGCTGTGCGCCACAGAATATATAGTCGTATTAGGTTTTTGTAGCTGGGAGCAACAGACTTGATAGCCGTATGATTTTTTTTTGTAGCTGCAAGTCAAAATGTCAATAACCGCGTTAATTTGTCTTTGTGGCTGTGCGCCACAGAATATATTGTCGTATTAGGTTTTTGTAGCTGGGAGCAACAGATTTGATAGCCGTATGAAATGTTCTCTGTAACTGCGAGCAAAGAGTCAATAACCGCGTTAATTCGTCTTTTGTGGCTGTGCGCCACAGAATATATAGTCGTATTAGGTTTTGTTGCTGGGAGCAACAGACTTGATAGCCGTATGAACTTTTCTCTGTAGCTGCAAGCCAACAAGTCGATAACCGCGATAATTTGTTTTTGTGGCTGTGCGCCACAGAATAGATTGTCGTATTAGGTTTTTGTAGCTGGGAGCAACAGATTTGATAGCCGTATGAAATATTCTCTGTAGCTGCAAGGCAAAGAGTCGATAACCGCGTCAATTCGTATTTTGTGGCTGTGCGCCACAGAATAGATAGTCGTATTAGGTTTTTGTAGCTGGGAGCAACAGACTTGATAGCCGTATGAACTTTTCTCTGTAACTGCAAGCCAAAAAGTCGATAACCGCGTTAATTCGTATATTGTGGCTGTGCGCCACAGAATAGATTGTCGTATTAGGTGTTTGTATCTGGGAGCAACAGATTTGATAGCCGTATGAACTTTTCTCTTTAACTGCAAGCCAAAAAGTCGATAACCGCGTTAATTCGTATTTTGTGGCTGTGCGCCACAGAATAGATTGTCGTATTAGGTGTTTGTATCTGGGAGCAACAGATTTGATAGCCGTATGAAATATTCTCTGTAACTGCGAGGCAAAGAGTCAATAACCGCGTTAATTCGTCTTTTGTGGCTGTGCGCCACAGAATATATAGTCGTATTAGGTTTTTGTAGCTGGAGCAACAGACTTGATAGCCGTATGATTTTTTTTTTGTAGCTGCAAGTCAAAATGTCAATAACCGCGTTAATTCGTCTTTGTGGCTGTGCGCCACAGAATATATTGTCGTATTAGGTTTTTGTAGCTGGGAGCAACAGATTTGATAGCCGTATGAAATGTTCTCTGTAACTGCGAGGCAAAGAGTCAATAACCGCGTTAATTCGTATTTTGTGGCTGTGCGCCACAGAATATACAGTCGTCTTAGGTTTTTGTATCTGGGAGCAACAGACTTGATAGCCGTATGAACTTTTTTCTGTAGCTGCAAGGCAAAGAGTCAATAACCGCGTTAAGTCGTCTTTTGTGGCTGTGCGCCACAGAATATATAGTCGTGTTAGGTCTTTGTAGCTGGGAGCAACATACTTGATAGCCGTATAAACTTTTTTTTGTAGCTTTACGGCAAAGAGTCAATAACCGCGTTAATTTGTCTTTTGTGGCTGTGCGCCACAGAATATGAAGTCGTATTAGGTTTTTGTAGCTGGGAGCAACAGACTTGATAGCCGCATAAACTTTTCTCTGTAACTGCAAGCCAAAAAGTCGATAACCGCGTTAATTCGTATTTTGTGGCTGTGCGCACAGAATAGATTGTCGTATTAGGTTTTTGTTGCTGGGAGCAACAGACTTGATAGCCGTATGAACGTTTCTCTGTAGCTGCAAGCCAACAAGTCGATAACCGCGATAATTTGTTTTTGTGGCTGTGCGCCACAGAATAGATTGTCGTATTAGGTTTTTGTAGCTGGGAGCAACAGATTTGATAGCCGTATGAAATATTCTCTGTAGCTGCAAGGCAAAGAGTCGATAACCGCGTCAATTCGTATTTTGTGGCTGTGCGCCACAGAATAGATAGTCGTATTAGGTTTTTGTAGCTGGAGCAACAGACTTGATAGCCGCATAAACTTTTCTCTGTAACTGCAAGCCAAAAAGTCGATAACCGCGTTAATTCGTATTTTGTGGCTGTGCGCCACAGAATAGATTGTCGTATTAGGTGTTTGTATCTGGGAGCAACAGATTTGATAGCCGTATGAACTTTTCTCTTTAACTGCAAGCCAAAAAGTCGATAACCGCGTTAATTCGTATTTTGTGGCTGTGCGCCACAGAAAAGATAGTTGTATTAGGTTTTTGTAGTTGGGAGCAACAGACTTGATTGCCGTATGAGTTTTTTTTCTGTAACTGCAAGCCGAAGAGTCGATAACCGCGTTAATTCGTATTTCGTGGCTGTGCGCCACAGAATAGATAATCGTATTAGGTTTTTGTAGCTGGGAGCAACAGACTTGATAGCCGTATAAACTTTTTTCTGTAGCTGCAAGGCAAAGAGTCAATAACCGCGTTAATTTGTCTTTTGTGGTTGTGCGCCACAGAATATAAAGTCGTATTAGGTTTTTGTAGTTGGGAGCAACAGACTTGATAGCCGTATAAACTTTTCTCTGTAACTGCAAGCCAAAGAGTCAATAACCGCGTTATTTTGTATTTTATGGCTGTGCGCCACAGATAGATTGTCGTATTAGGTTTTTGTAGCTGGGAGCAACAGATTTGATAGCCGTATGAACTTTTCTCTGTAACTGCAAGCCAAAGAGTCAATAACCGCGTTAATTCGTATTTTGTGGCTGTGCGCCACATAATAGATAGTCGTATTAGGTTTTTGTATCTGGGAGCAACAGACTTGATAGCCGTATGAACTGTTCTCTGTAGTTGCAAGGCAAAGAGTCGATAACCGCGTTAATTCGTATTTTGTGGCTGTGCGCCACAGAATAGATTGTCGTATTAGTTTTTGTAGCTGGGAGCAACATACTCGATAGCCGTATAAACTTTTTTCTATAGCTGCACGGTAAAGAGTCAATAACCGCGTTAATTTGTCTTTTGTGGCTGTGCGCCACAGAATAGTAAGTCGTATTAGGTTTTTGTAGCTGGGAGCAACAGACTTGATAGCCGTATAAACTTTTTTCTGTAGCTGCAAGGCAAAGAGTCAATAACCGCGTTAATTCGTCTTTTGTGGCTGTGTGCCACAGAAAAGATAGTTGTATTGGGTTTTTCTAGCTGGGAGCAACGTACTTGATAGCCGTATGAACTTGTTTTTGTAGCTGCAAGGCAAAGAGTCAATAACCGCGTTAATTTGTCTTTTGTGGCTGTGCGCCACAGAACATAAAGTCGTATTAGGTTTTTGTAGCCAGGAGCAACAGACTTGATAGCCGTATAAACTTTTTTCTGTAGCTGCAAGGCAAAGAGTCGATAACCGCGTTAATTCGTAATTTGTGGCTGTGTGCCACAGAAAAGATAGTTGTATTGGGTTTTTCGAGCTGGGAGCAACATACTTGATAGCCGTATGAACTTTTTTCTGTAGCTGCAAGGCAAAGAGTCAATAACCGCGTTAAGTCGTCTTTTGTGGCTGTGCGCCACAGAATATACAGTCGTCTTAGGTTTTTGTATCTGGGAGCAACATACTTGATAGCCGTATAAACTTTTTTCTGTAGCTGCAAGGCAAAGAGTCAATAACCGCGTTAAGTCGTCTTTTGTGGCTGTGCGCCACAGAATATATAGTCGTGTTAGGTCTTTGTAGCTGGGAGCAACATACTTGATAGCCGTATAAACTTTTTTTTGTAGCTTTACGGCAAAGAGTCAATAACCGCGTTAATTTGTCTTTTGTGGCTGTGCGCCACAGAATATGAAGTCGTATTAGGTTTTTGTAGCTGGGAGCAACAGACTTGATAGCCGCATAAACTTTTCTCTGTAACTGCAAGCCAAAAAGTCGATACCCGCGTTTATTCGTATTTTGTGGCTGTGCGCCACAGAATAGATTGTCGTATTAGGTGTTTGTATCTGGGAGCAACAGATTTGATAGCCGTATGAACTTTTCTCTTTAACTGCTAGCCAAAAAGTCGATAACCGCGTTAATTCGTATTTTGTGGCTGTGCGCCACAGATAGATTGTCGTATTAGGTGTTTGTATCTGGGAGCAACAGATTCGATAGCCGTATGAAATATTCTCTGTAACTGCGAGGCAAAGAGTCAATAACCGCGTAATTCGTCTTCTGTGGCTGTGCGCCACAGAATATATAGTCGTATTAGGTTTTTGTAGCTGGGAGCAACAGACTTGATAGCCGTATGATTTTTTTTTGTAGCTGCAAGTCAAAATGTCAATAACCGCGTTAATTTGTCTTTGTGGCTGTGCGCCACAGAATATATTGTCGTATTAGGTTTTTGTAGCTGGGAGCAACAGATTTGATAGCCGTATGAAATGTTCTCTGTAACTGCGAGGCAAAGAGTCAATAACCGCGTTAATTCGTCTTTTGTGGCTGTGCGCCACAGAATATATAGTCGTATTAGGTTTTTGTTGCTGGAGCAACAGACTTGATAGCCGTATGAACTTTTCTCTGTAGCTGCAAGCCAACAAGTCGATAACCGCGATAATTTGTTTTTGTGGCTGTGCGCCACAGAATAGATTGTCGTATTAGGTTTTTGTAGCTGGGAGCAACAGATTTGATAGCCGTATGAAATATTCTCTGTAGCTGCAAGGCAAAGAGTCGATAACCGCGTCAATTCGTATTTTGTGGCTGTGCGCCACAGAATAGATAGTCGTATTAGGTTTTTGTAGCTGGGAGCAACAGACTTGATAGCCGTATGAACTTTTCTCTGTAACTGCAAGCCAAAAAGTCGATAACCGCGTTAATTCGTATATTGTGGCTGTGCGCCACAGAATAGATTGTCGTATTAGGTGTTTGTATCTGGGAGCAACAGATTTGATAGCCGTATGAACTTTTCTCTTTAACTGCAAGCCAAAAAGTCGATAACCGCGTTAATTCGTATTTTGTGGCTGTGCGCCACAGAATAGATTGTCGTATTAGGTGTTTGTATCTGGGAGCAACAGATTTGATAGCCGTATGAAATATTCTCTGTAACTGCGAGGCAAAGAGTCAATAACCGCGTTAATTCGTCTTTTGTGGCTGTGCGCCACAGAATATATAGTCGTATTAGGTTTTTGTAGCTGGGAGCAACAGACTTGATAGCCGTATGATTTTTTTTTTGTAGCTGCAAGTCAAAATGTCAATAACCGCGTTAATTCGTCTTTGTGGCTGTGCGCCACAGAATATATTGTCGTATTAGGTTTTTGTAGCTGGGAGCAACAGATTTGATAGCCGTATGAAATGTTCTCTGTAACTGCGAGGCAAAGAGTCAATAACCGCGTTAATTCGTATTTTGTGGCTGTGCGCCACAGAATATACAGTCGTCTTAGGTTTTTGTATCTGGGAGCAACAGACTTGATAGCCGTATGAACTTTTTTCTGTAGCTGCAAGGCAAAGAGTCAATAACCGCGTTAAGTCGTCTTTTGTGGCTGTGCGCCACAGAATATATAGTCGTGTTAGGTCTTTGTAGCTGGGAGCAACATACTTGATAGCCGTATAAACTTTTTTTTGTAGCTTTACGGCAAAGAGTCAATAACCGCGTTAATTTGTCTTTTGTGGCTGTGCGCCACAGAATATGAAGTCGTATTAGGTTTTTGTAGCTGGGAGCAACAGACTTGATAGCCGCATAAACTTTTCTCTGTAACTGCAAGCCAAAAAGTCGATAACCGCGTTAATTCGTATTTTGTGGCTGTGCGCCACAGAATAGATTGTCGTATTAGGTTTTTGTTGCTGGGAGCAACAGACTTGATAGCCGTATGAACGTTTCTCTGTAGCTGCAAGCCAACAAGTCGATAACCGCGATAATTTGTTTTTGTGGCTGTGCGCCACAGAATAGATTGTCGTATTAGGTTTTTGTAGCTGGGAGCAACAGATTTGATAGCCGTATGAAATATTCTCTGTAGCTGCAAGGCAAAGAGTCGATAACCGCGTCAATTCGTATTTTGTGGCTGTGCGCCACAGAATAGATAGTCGTATTAGGTTTTTGTAGCTGGGAGCAACAGACTTGATAGCCGCATAAACTTTTCTCTGTAACTGCAAGCCAAAAAGTCGATAACCGCGTTAATTCGTATTTTGTGGCTGTGCGCCACAGAATAGATTGTCGTATTAGGTGTTTGTATCTGGGAGCAACAGATTTGATAGCCGTATGAACTTTTCTCTTTAACTGCAAGCCAAAAAGTCGATAACCGCGTTAATTCGTATTTTGTGGCTGTGCGCCACAGAATAGATTGTCGTATTAGGTGTTTGTATCTGGGAGCAACAGATTTGATAGCCGTATGAAATATTCTCTGTAACTGCGAGGCAAAGAGTCAATAACCGCGTTAATTCGTCTTTTGTGGCTGTGCGCCACAGAATATATAGTCGTATTAGGTTTTTGTAGCTGGGAGCAACAGACTTGATAGCCGTATGATTTTTTTTGTAGCTGCAAGTCAAAATGTCAATAACCGCGTTAATTCGTCTTTGTGGCTGTGCGCCACAGAATATATTGTCGTATTAGGTTTTTGTAGCTGGGAGCAACAGATTTGATAGCCGTATGAAATGTTCTCTGTAACTGCGAGGCAAAGAGTCAATAACCGCGTTAATTCGTCTTTTGTGGCTGTGCGCCACGGAATATATAGTCGTATTAGGTTTTTGTTGCTGGGAGCAACAGACTTGATAGCCGTATAAACTTTTTTCTGTAGCTGCAAGGCAAAGAGTCAATAACCGCGTTAATTTGTCTTTTGTGGTTGTGCGCCACAGAATATAAAGTCGTATTAGGTTTTTGTAGTTGGGAGCAACTTGATAGCCGTATGATTTTTTTTCTGTAGGTGCAAGGCAAAGAGTCAATAACCGCGTTAATTTGTATTTGGTGGATGTGCGCCACAAAATAGATTGTCGTATTAGGTTTTTGTAGCTGGGAGCAACAGACTTGATAGCCGTATGAACTTTTTTCTGTAGCTGCAAGGCAAAGAGTCAATAACCGCGTTAAGTCGTCTTTTGTGGCTGTGCGCCACAGAATATACAGTCGTCTTAGGTTTTTGTATCTGGGAGCAACAGACTTGATAGCCGTATGAACTTTTTTCTGTAGCTGCAAGGCAAAGAGTCAATAACCGCGTTAAGTCGTCTTTTGTGGCTGTGCGCCACAGAATATATAGTCGTGTTAGGTCTTTGTAGCTGGGAGCAACATACTTGATAGCCGTATAAACTTTTTTTTGTAGCTTTACGACAAAGAGTCAATAACCGCGTTAATTTGTCTTTTGTGGCTGTGCGCCACAGAATATGAAGTCGTATTAGGTTTTTGTAGCTGGGAGCAACAGACTTGATAGCCGCATAAACTTTTCTCTGTAACTGCAAGCCAAAAAGTCGATAACCGCGTTAATTCGTATTTTGTGGCTGTGCGCCACAGAATAGATTGTCGTATTAGGTGTTTGTATCTGGGAGCAACAGATTTGATAGCCGTATGAACTTTTCTCTTTAACTGCAAGCCAAAAAGTCGATAACCGCGTTAATTCGTATTTTGTGGCTGTGCGCCACAGAATAGATTGTCGTATTAGGTGTTTGTATCTGGGAGCAACAGATTTGATAGCCGTATGAAATATTCTCTGTAACTGCGAGGCAAAGAGTCAATAACCGCGTTAATTCGTCTTTTGTGGCTGTGCGCCACAGAATATATAGTCGTATTAGGTTTTTGTAGCTGGGAGCAACAGACTTGATAGCCGTATGATTTTTTTTTGTAGCTGCAAGTCAAAATGTCAATAACCGCGTTAATTCGTCTTTGTGGCTGTGCGCCACAGAATATATTGTCGTATTAGGTTTTTGTAGCTGGGAGCAACAGATTTGATAGCCGTATGAAATGTTCTCTGTAACTGCGAGGCAAAGAGTCAATAACCGCGTTAATTCGTCTTTTGTGGCTGTGCGCCACAGAATATATAGTCGTATTAGGTTTTTGTTGCTGGGAGCAACAGACTTGATAGCCGTATGAACCTTTCTCTGTAGCTGCAAGCCAACAAGTCGATAACCGCGATAATTTGTTTTTGTGGCTGTGCGCCACAGAATATATAGTCGTGTTAGGTCTTTGTAGCTGGGAGCAACATACTTGATAGCCGTATAAACTTTTTTTTGTAGCTTTACGACAAAGAGTCAATAACCGCGTTAATTTGTCTTTTGTGGCTGTGCGCCACAGAATATGAAGTCGTATTAGGTTTTTGTAGCTGGGAGCAACAGACTTGATAGCCGCATAAACTTTTCTCTGTAACTGCAAGCCAAAAAGTCGATAACCGCGTTAATTCGTATTTTGTGGCTGTGCGCCACAGAATAGATTGTCGTATTAGGTGTTTGTATCTGGGAGCAACAGATTTGATAGCCGTATGAACTTTTCTCTTTAACTGCAAGCCAAAAAGTCGATAACCGCGTTAATTCGTATTTTGTGGCTGTGCGCCACAGAATAGATTGTCGTATTAGGTGTTTGTATCTGGGAGCAACAGATTTGATAGCCGTATGAAATATTCTCTGTAACTGCGAGGCAAAGAGTCAATAACCGCGTTAATTCGTCTTTTGTGGCTGTGCGCCACAGAATATATAGTCGTATTAGGTTTTTGTAGCTGGGAGCAACAGACTTGATAGCCGTATGATTTTTTTTGTAGCTGCAAGTCAAAATGTCAATAACCGCGTTAATTCGTCTTTGTGGCTGTGCGCCACAGAATATATTGTCGTATTAGGTTTTTGTAGCTGGGAGCAACAGATTTGATAGCCGTATGAAATGTTCTCTGTAACTGCGAGGCAAAGAGTCAATAACCGCGTTAATTCGTCTTTTGTGGCTGTGCGCCACAGAATATATAGTCGTATTAGGTTTTTGTTGCTGGGAGCAACAGACTTGATAGCCGTATGAACCTTTCTCTGTAGCTGCAAGCCAACAAGTCGATAACCGCGATAATTTGTTTTGTGGCTGTGCGCCACAGAATAGATTGTCGTATTAGGTTTTTGTAGCTGGGAGCAACAGATTTGATAGCCGTACGAAATATTCTCTGTAGCTGCAAGGCAAAGAGTCGATAACCGCGTCAATTCGTATTTTGTGGCTGTGCGCCACAGAATAGATAGTCGTATTAGGTTTTTGTAGCTGGGAGCAACAGACTTGATAGCCGCATAAACTTTTCTCTGTAACTGCAAGCCAAAAAGTCGATAACCGCGTTAATTCGTATTTTGTGGCTGTGCGCCACAGAATAGATTGTCGTATTAGGTGTTTGTATCTGGGAGCAACAGATTTGATAGCCGTATGAACTTTTCTCTTTAACTGCAAGCCAAAAAGTCGATAACCGCGTTAATTCGTATTTTGTGGCTGTGCGCCACAGAATAGATTGTCGTATTAGGTGTTTGTATCTGGGAGCAACAGATTTGATAGCCGTATGAAATATTCTCTGTAACTGCGAGGCAAAGAGTCAATAACCGCGTTAATTCGTCTTTTGTGGCTGTGCGCCACAGAATATATAGTCGTATTAGGTTTTTGTAGCTGGGAGCAACAGACTTGATAGCCGTATGAACTTTTCTCTGTAGCTGCAAGCCAACAAGTCGATAACCGCGATAATTTGTTTTTGTGGCTGTGCGCCACAGAATAGATTGTCGTATTAGGTTTTTGTAGCTGGGAGCAACAGATTTGATAGCCGTATGAAATATTCTCTGTAGCTGCAAGGCAAAGAGTCGATAACCGCGTCAATTCGTATTTTGTGGCTGTGCGCCACAGAATAGATAGTCGTATTAGGTTTTTGTAGCTGGGAGCAACAGACTTGATAGCCGCATAAACTTTTCTCTGTAACTGCAAGCCAAAAAGTCGATAACCGCGTTAATTCGTATTTTGTGGCTGTGCGCCACAGAATAGATTGTCGTATTAGGTGTTTGTATCTGGGAGCAACAGATTTGATAGCCGTATGAACTTTTCTCTTTAACTGCAAGCCAAAAAGTCGATAACCGCGTTAATTCGTATTTTGTGGCTGTGCGCCACAGAATAGATTGTCGTATTAGGTGTTTGTATCTGGGAGCAACAGATTTGATAGCCGTATGAAATATTCTCTGTAACTGCGAGGCAAAGAGTCAATAACCGCGTTAATTCGTCTTTTGTGGCTGTGCGCCACAGAATATATAGTCGTATTAGGTTTTTGTAGCTGGGAGCAACAGACTTGATAGCCGTATGATTTTTTTTGTAGCTGCAAGTCAAATGTCAATAACCGCGTTAATTCGTCTTTGTGGCTGTGCGCCACAGAATATATTGTCGTATTAGGTTTTTGTAGCTGGGAGCAACAGATTTGATAGCCGTATGAAATGTTCTCTGTAACTGCGAGGCAAAGAGTCAATAACCGCGTTAATTCGTCTTTTGTGGCTGTGCGCCACAGAATATATAGTCGTATTAGGTTTTTGTTGCTGGGAGCAACAGACTTGATAGCCGTATGAACTTTTCTCTGTAGCTGCAAGCCAACAAGTCGATAACCGCGATAATTTGTTTTTGTGGCTGTGCGCCACAGAATAGATTGTCGTATTAGGTTTTTGTAGCTGGGAGCAACAGATTTGATAGCCGTATGAAATATTCTCTGTAGCTGCAAGGCAAAGAGTCGATAACCGCGTCAATTCGTATTTTGTGGCTGTGCGCCACAGAATAGATAGTCGTATTAGGTTTTTGTAGCTGGGAGCAACAGACTTGATAGCCGCATAAACTTTTCTCTGTAACTGCAAGCCAAAAAGTCGATAACCGCGTTAATTCGTATTTTGTGGCTGTGCGCCACAGAATAGATTGTCGTATTAGGTGTTTGTATCTGGGAGCAACAGATTTGATAGCCGTATGAACTTTTCTCTTTAACTGCAAGCCAAAAAGTCGATAACCGCGTTAATTCGTATTTTGTGGCTGTGCGCCACAGAATAGATTGTCGTATTAGGTGTTTGTATCTGGGAGCAACAGATTTGATAGCCGTATGAAATATTCTCTGTAACTGCGAGGCAAAGAGTCAATAACCGCGTTAATTCGTCTTTTGTGGCTGTGCGCCACAGAATATATAGTCGTATTAGGTTTTTGTAGCTGGGAGCAACAGACTTGATAGCCGTATGATTTTTTTTTTGTAGCTGCAAGTCAAAATGTCAATAACCGCGTTAATTCGTCTTTGTGGCTGTGCGCCACAGAATATATTGTCGTATTAGGTTTTTGTAGCTGGGAGCAACAGATTTGATAGCCGTATGAAATGTTCTCTGTAACTGCGAGGCAAAGAGTCAATAACCGCGTTAATTCGTCTTTTGTGGCTGTGCGCCACAGAATATATAGTCGTATTAGGTTTTTGTTGCTGGGAGCAACAGACTTGATAGCCGTATGAACTTTTCTCTGTAGCTGCAAGCCAACAAGTCGATAACCGCGATAATTTGTTTTTGTGGCTGTGCGCCACAGAATAGATTGTCGTATTAGGTTTTTGTAGCTGGGAGCAACAGATTTGATAGCCGTATGAAATATTCTCTGTAGATGCAAGGCAAAGAGTCGATAACCGCGTCAATTCGTATTTTGTGGCTGTGCGCCACAGAATAGATAGTCGTATTAGGTTTTTGTAGCTGGGAGCAACAGACTTGATAGCCGCATAAACTTTTCTCTGTAACTGCAAGCCAAAAAGTCGATAACCGCGTTAATTCGTATTTTGTGGCTGTGCGCCACAGAATAGATTGTCGTATTAGGTGTTTGTATCTGGGAGCAACAGATTTGATAGCCGTATGAACTTTTCTCTTTAACTGCAAGCCAAAAAGTCGATAACCGCGTTAATTCGTATTTTGTGGCTGTGCGCCACAGAATAGATAGTCGTATTAGGTTTTTGTAGCTGGGAGCAACAGACTTGATAGCCGCATAAACTTTTCTCTGTAACTGCAAGCCAAAAAGTCGATAACCGCGTTAATTCGTATTTTGTGGCTGTGCGCCACAGAATAGATTGTCGTATTAGGTGTTTGTATCTGGGAGCAACAGATTTGATAGCCGTATGAACTTTTCTCTTTAACTGCAAGCCGAAAAGTCGATAACCGCGTTAATTCGTATTTTGTGGCTGTGCGCCACAGAATAGATTGTCGTATTAGGTGTTTGTATCTGGGAGCAACAGATTTGATAGCCGTATGAAATATTCTCTGTAACTGCGAGGCAAAAAGTCAATAACCGCGTTAATTCGTCTTTTGTGGCTGTGCCCCACAGAATATATAGTCGTATTAGGTTTTTGTAGCTGGGAGCAACAGACTTGATAGCCGTATGATTTTTTTTTGTAGCTGCAAGTCAAAATGTCAATAACCGCGTTAATTCGTCTTTGTGGCTGTGCGCCACAGAATATATTGTCGTATTAGGTTTTTGTAGCTGGGAGCAACAGATTTGATAGCCGTATGAAATGTTCTCTTTAACTGCAAGCCAAAAAGTCGATAACCGCGTTAATTCGTCTTTTGTGGCTGTGCGCCACAGAATATATAGTCGTATTAGGTTTTTGTTGCTGGGAGCAACAGACTTGATAGCCGTATGAACTTTTCTCTGTAGCTGCAAGCCAACAAGTCGATAACCGCGATAATTGTTTTTGTGGCTGTGCGCCACAGAATAGATTGTCGTATTAGGTTTTTGTAGCTGGGAGCAACAGATTTGATAGCCGTATGAAATTATCTCTGTAGCTGCAAGGCAAAGAGTCGATAACCGCGTCAATTCGTATTTTGTGGCTGTGCGCCACAGAATAGATAGTCGTATTAGGTTTTTGTAGCTGGGAGCAACATACTTGATAGCCGTATAACCTTTTTCCTGTAGCTGCACGGCAAAGAGTCAATAACCGCGTTAATTTGTCTTTTGTGGCTGTGCGCCACAGAATATAAAGTCGTATTAGGTTTTCGTAGCTGGGAGCAACAGACTTGATAGCCGTATGAACTTTTTCTGTAGCTGCAAGGCAAAGAGGTAATAACCGCGTTAATTTGTCTTTTGTGGCTGTGCGCCACAGAATAGATTGTCGTATCAGGTTTTTGTAGCTGGGAGCAACAGACTTGATAGCCGTATGAACTTTTCTCTGTAGCTGCAAGCCAACAAGTCGATAACCGCGATATTTCGTGTTTTGTGGCTGTGCGCCACAGAATATAAAGTCGTATTAGGTTTTCGTAGCTGGGAGCAACAGACTTGATAGCCGTATGATTTTTTTTCTGTAGCTGCAAGGCAAAGAGTCAATAACCGCGTTAATTTGTCTTTTGTGGCTGTGCGCCACAGAATATAAAGTCGTATTAGGTTTTCGTAGCTGGGAGCAACAGACTTGATAGCCGTATGAACTTTTTTCTGTAGCTGCAAGGCAAAGAGGTAATAACCGCGTTAATTTGTCTTTTGTGGCTGTGCGCCACAGAATAGATTGTCGTATCAGGTTTTTGTAGCTGGGAGCAACAGACTTGATAGCCGTATGAACTTTTCTCTGTAGCTGCAAGCCAACAAGTCGATAACCGCGATATTTCGTGTTTTGTGGCTGTGCGCCACAGAATATAAAGTCGTATTAGGTTTTCGTAGCTGGGAGCAACAGACTTGATAGCCGTATGATTTTTTTTCTGTAGCTGCAAGGCAAAGAGTCAATAACCGCGTTAATTTGTCTTTTGTGGCTGTGCGCCACAGAATAGATTGTCGTATTAGGTTTTTGTAGCTGGGAGCAACAGACTTGATAGCCGTATGAACTGTTCTCTGTAGCTGCAAGGCAAAGAGTCGATAACCGCGTTAATTTGTATTTTGTGGCTGTGCGCCACAGAATAGATAGTCGTATTAGGTTTTTTTAGCTGGGAGCAACATACTTGATAGCAGTATAACCTTTTTCCTGTAGCTGCACGGCAAAGAGTAAATAACCGCGTTAATTTGTCTTTTGTGGCTGTGCGCCACAGAATATAAAGTCGTATTAGGTTTTCGTAGCTGGGAGCAACAGACTTGATAGCCGTATAAATTTTTTTTCTGTAGCTGCAAGGCAAAGAGGTAATAACCGCGTTAATTTGTCTTTTGTGGCTGTGCGCCACAGAATAGATTGTCGTATCAGGTTTTTGTAGCTGGGAGCAACAGACTTGATAGCCGTATAAACTTTTCTCTGTAGCTGCAAGCCAACAAGTCGATAACCGCGATAATTCGTATTTTGTGGCTGTGCGCCACAGAATAGATTGTCGTATTAGGTTTTTGTAGCTGGGAGCAACAGATTTGATAGCCGTATGAACTGTTCTTTGTAGCTGCAAGGCAAAGAGTCGATAACCGCGTCAATTCGTATTTTGTGGCTGTGCGCCACAGAATAGATAGTCGTATTAGGTTTTTGTAGCTGGGAGCAACAGACTTGATAGCCGCATAAACTTTTCTCTGTAACTGCAAGCCAAAAAGTCGATAACCGCGTTAATTCGTATTTTGTGGCTGTGCGCCACAGAATAGATTGTCGTATTAGGTGTTTGTATCTGGGAGCAACAGATTTGATAGCCGTATGAACTTTTCTCTTTAACTGCAAGCCAAAAAGTCGATAACCGCGTTAATTCGTATTTTGTGGCTGTGCGCCACAGAATAGATAGTCGTATTAGGTTTTTGTAGCTGGGAGCAACAGACTTGATAGCCGCATAAACTTTTCTCTGTAACTGCAAGCCAAAAAGTCGATAACCGCGTTAATTCGTATTTTGTGGCTGTGCGCCACAGAATAGATTGTCGTATTAGGTGTTTGTATCTGGGAGCAACAGATTTGATAGCCGTATGAACTTTTCTCTTTAACTGCAAGCCAAAAAGTCGATAACCGCGTTAATTCGTATTTTGTGCTGTGCGCCACAGAATAGATTGTCGTATTAGGTGTTTGTATCTGGGAGCAACAGATTTGATAGCCGTATGAAATATTCTCTGTAACTGCGAGGCAAAAAGTCAATAACCGCGTTAATTCGTCTTTTGTGGCTGTGCCCCACAGAATATATAGTCGTATTAGGTTTTTGTAGCTGGGAGCAACAGACTTGATAGCCGTATGATTTTTTTTTGTAGCTGCAAGTCAAAATGTCAATAACCGCGTTAATTCGTCTTTGTGGCTGTGCGCCACAGAATATATTGTCGTATTAGGTTTTTGTAGCTGGGAGCAACAGATTTGATAGCCGTATGAAATGTTCTCTTTAACTGCAAGCCAAAAAGTCGATAACCGCGTTAATTCGTCTTTTGTGGCTGTGCGCCACAGAATATATAGTCGTATTAGGTTTTTGTTGCTGGGAGCAACAGACTTGATAGCCGTATGAACTTTTCTCTGTAGCTGCAAGCCAACAAGTCGATAACCGCGATAATTTGTTTTGTGGCTGTGCGCCACAGAATAGATTGTCGTATTAGGTTTTTGTAGCTGGGAGCAACAGATTTGATAGCCGTATGAAATTATCTCTGTAGCTGCAAGGCAAAGAGTCGATAACCGCGTCAATTCGTATTTTGTGGCTGTGCGCCACAGAATAGATAGTCGTATTAGGTTTTTGTAGCTGGGAGCAACATACTTGATAGCCGTATAACCTTTTTCCTGTAGCTGCACGGCAAAGAGTCAATAACCGCGTTAATTTGTCTTTTGTGGCTGTGCGCCACAGAATATAAAGTCGTATTAGGTTTTCGTAGCTGGGAGCAACAGACTTGATAGCCGTATGAACTTTTTCTGTAGCTGCAAGGCAAAGAGGTAATAACCGCGTTAATTTGTCTTTTGTGGCTGTGCGCCACAGAATAGATTGTCGTATCAGGTTTTTGTAGCTGGGAGCAACAGACTTGATAGCCGTATGAACTTTTCTCTGTAGCTGCAAGCCAACAAGTCGATAACCGCGATATTTCGTGTTTTGTGGTTGTGCGCCACAGAATATAAAGTCGTATTAGGTTTCGTAGCTGGGAGCAACAGACTTGATAGCCGTATGATTTTTTTTCTGTAGCTGCAAGGCAAAGAGTCAATAACCGCGTTAATTTGTCTTTTGTGGCTGTGCGCCACAGAATATAAAGTCGTATTAGGTTTTCGTAGCTGGGAGCAACAGACTTGATAGCCGTATGAACTTTTTTCTGTAGCTGCAAGGCAAAGAGGTAATAACCGCGTTAATTTGTCTTTTGTGGCTGTGCGCCACAGAATAGATTGTCGTATCAGGTTTTTGTAGCTGGGAGCAACAGACTTGATAGCCGTATGAACTTTTCTCTGTAGCTGCAAGCCAACAAGTCGATAACCGCGATATTTCGTGTTTTGTGGCTGTGCGCCACAGAATATAAAGTCGTATTAGGTTTTCGTAGCTGGGAGCAACAGACTTGATAGCCGTATGATTTTTTTTCTGTAGCTGCAAGGCAAAGAGTCAATAACCGCGTTAATTTGTCTTTTGTGGCTGTGCGCCACAGAATAGATTGTCGTATTAGGTTTTTGTAGCTGGGAGCAACAGACTTGATAGCCGTATGAACTGTTCTCTGTAGCTGCAAGGCAAAGAGTCGATAACCGCGTTAATTTGTATTTTGTGGCTGTGCGCCACAGAATAGATAGTCGTATTAGGTTTTTTTAGCTGGGAGCAACATACTTGATAGCAGTATAACCTTTTTCCTGTAGCTGCACGGCAAAGAGTCAATAACCGCGTTAATTTGTCTTTTGTGGCTGTGCGCCACAGAATATAAAGTCGTATTAGGTTTTCGTAGCTGGGAGCAACAGACTTGATAGCCGTATAAATTTTTTTTCTGTAGCTGCAAGGCAAAGAGGTAATAACCGCGTTAATTTGTCTTTTGTGGCTGTGCGCCACAGAATAGATTGTCGTATCAGGTTTTTGTAGCTGGGAGCAACAGACTTGATAGCCGTATAAACTTTTCTCTGTAGCTGCAAGCCAACAAGTCGATAACCGCGATAATTCGTATTTTGTGGCTGTGCGCCACAGAATAGATTGTCGTATTAGGTTTTTGTAGCTGGGAGCAACAGATTTGATAGCCGTATGAACTGTTCTTTGTAGCTGCAAGGCAAAGAGTCGATAACCGCGTTAATTCGTATTTTGTGGCTGTGCGCCACAGAATAGATAGTCGTATTAGGTTTTTGTAGCTGGGAGCAACATATTTGATAGCCGTATAACCTTTTTCCTGTAGCTGCACGGCAAAGAGTCAATAACCGCGTTAATTTGTCTTTTGTGGCTGTGCGCCACAGAATATAAAGTCGTATTAGGTTTTTGTAGCTGGGAGCAACAGACTTGATAGCCGTATGAACTTTTTTCTGTAGCTGCAAGCCAACAAGTCGATAACCGCGTTAATTTGTCTTTTGTGGCTGTGCGCCACAGAATAGATTGTCGTATCAGGTTTTTGTAGCTGGGAGCAACAGACTTGATAGCCGTATGAACTTTTTTCTGTAGCTGCAAGGCAAAGAGGTAATAACCGCGTTAATTTGTCTTTTGGTGCTGTGCGCCATAGGATATAAAGTCGTATTAGGTTTTTGTAGCCATGAGCAACAGACTTGATAGCCGTATAAACTTTTTTCTGTAGCTGCAAGGCAAAGAGTCGATAACCGCGTTATATCGTATTTTGTGGCTGTGTGCCACAGAATAGATAGTTGTATTGGGTTTTTCTAGCTGGGAGCAACATACTTGATAGCCATATAAACTTTTTTCTGTAGCTGCACGGCAAAGAGTCAATAACCGCGTTAATTTGTCTTTTGTGGCTGTGCGCCACAGAATATAAAGTCGTATTAGGTTTTTGTAGCTGGGAGCAACAGACTTGATAGCCGTACAAACTTTTTTTCTGTAGCTGCAAGGCAAAGAGGTAATAACCGCGTTAATTTGTCTTTTGTGGCTGTGCGCCACAGAATAGATTGTCGTATCAGGTTTTTGTAGCTGGGAGCAACAGACTTGATAGCCGTATGAACTTTTCTCTGTAGCTGCAAGCCAACAAGTCGATAACCGCGATAATTCGTATTTTGTGGCTGTGCGCCACAGAATAGATTGTCGTATTAGGTTTTTGTAGCTGGGAGCAACAGATTTGATAGCCGTATGAACTGTTCTTTGTAGCTGCAAGGCAAAGAGTCGATAACCGCGTTAATTCGTATTTTGTGGCTGTGCGCCACAGAATAGATAGTCGTATTAGGTTTTTGTAGCTGGGAGCAACATATTTGATAGCCGTATAACCTTTTTTCTGTAGCTGCACGGCAAAGAGTCAATAACGGCGTTAATTTGTCTTTTGTGGCTGTGCGCCACAGAATATAAAGTCGTATTAGGTTTTTGTAGCTGGGAGCAACAGACTTGATAGCCGTATGAACTTTTTTCTGTAGCTGCAAGGCAAAGAGGTAATAACCGCGTTAATTTGTCTTTTGTGGCTGTGCGCCACAGAATAGATTGTCGTATCAGGTTTTTGTAGCTGGAGCAACAGACTTGATAGCCGTATGAACTTTTTTCTGTAGCTGCAAGGCAAAGAGGTAATAACCGCGTTAATTTGTCTTTTGTGGCTGTGCGCCATAGGATATAAAGTCGTATTAGGTTTTTGTAGCCATGAGCAACAGACTTGATAGCCGTATAAACTTTTTTCTGTAGCTGCAAGGCAAAGAGTCGATAACCGCGTTATATCGTATTTTGTGGCTGTGTGCCACAGAATAGATAGTTGTATTGGGTTTTTCTAGCTGGGAGCAACATACTTGATAGCCATATAAACTTTTTTCTGTAGCTGCACGGCAAAGAGTCAATAACCGCGTTAATTTGTCTTTTGTGGCTGTGCGCCACAGAATATAAAGTCGTATTAGGTTTTTGTAGCTGGGAGCAACATACTTAATAGCCGTATAAACTTTTTTTCTGTAGCTGCAAGGCAAAGAGGTAATAACCGCGTTAATTTGTCTTTTGTGGCTGTGCGCCACAGAATATAAAGTCGTATTAGGTTTTTGTAGCTGGGAGCAACAGATTTGATAACCGTATGAAATGTTCTCTGTAACTGCAAGGCAAAGAGTCAATAACCGCGTTAATTTGTATTTTGTGGCTGTGCGCCACAGAATATAAAGTCGTATTATGTTTTTGTAGTTGGAAGCAACAGACTTGATAGCCGTATGATTTTTTTTTTTGTAGCTGCAAGTCAAAATGTCAATAACCGCGTTAATTCGTCTTTGTGGCTGTGCGCCTCAGAATAGATTGTCGTATTAGGTTTTTGTAGCTGGGAGCAACAGATTTGATAGCCGTATGAAATGTTCTCTGTAACTGCGAGGCAAAGAGTCAATAACCGCGTTAATTCGTCTTTTGTGGCTGTGCGCCACAGAATATATAGTCGTATTAGGTTTTTGTAGCTGGGAGCAACAAACTTGATAGCCGTATGAATTTTTCTCTGTAGCTGCAAGCCAACAAGTCGATAACCGCGATAATTTGTATTTTGTGGCTGTGCGCCACAGAATAGATTGTCGTATTAGGTTTTTGTAGCTGGGAGCAACATATTTGATATCCGTATGAACTGTTCTCTGTAGCTGCAAGGCAAAGAGTCAATAACCGCGTTAATTTGTCTTTTGTGGCTGTGCGCCACAGAATATAAAGTCGTATTGGGTTTTTCTAGCTGGGAGCAACATACTTGATAGCCATATAAACTTTTTTCTGTAGCTGCACGGCAAAGAGTCAATAACCGCGTTAATTTGTCTTTTGTGGCTGTGCGCAACAGAATATAAAGTCGTATTAGGTTTTTGTAGCTGGGAGCAACAGACTTGATAGCCGTACAAACTTTTTTTCTGTAGCTGCAAGGCAAAGAGGTAATAACCGCGTTAATTTGTCTTTTGTGGCTGTGCGCCACAGAATAGATTGTCGTATCAGGTTTTTGTAGCTGGGAGCAACAGACTTGATAGCCGTATGAACTTTTCTCTGTAGCTGCAAGCCAACAAGTCGATAACCGCGATAATTCGTATTTTGTGGCTGTGCGCCACAGAATAGATTGTCGTATTAGGTTTTTGTAGCTGGGAGCAACAGATTTGATAGCCGTATGAACTGTTCTTTGTAGCTGCAAGGCAAAGAGTCGATAACCGCGTTAATTCGTATTTTGTGGCTGTGCGCCACAGAATAGATAGTCGTATTAGGTTTTTGTAGCTGGGAGCAACATATTTGATAGCCGTATAACCTTTTTTCTGTAGCTGCACGGCAAAGAGTCAATAACCGCGTTAATTTGTCTTTTGTGGCTGTGCGCCACAGAATATAAAGTCGTATTAGGTTTTTGTAGCTGGGAGCAACAGACTTGATAGCCGTATGAACTTTTTTCTGTAGCTGCAAGGCAAAGAGGTAATAACCGCGTTAATTTGTCTTTTGTGGCTGTGCGCCACAGAATAGATTGTCGTATCAGGTTTTTGTAGCTGGGAGCAACAGACTTGATAGCCGTATGAACTTTTTTCTGTAGCTGCAAGGCAAAGAGGTAATAACCGCGTTAATTTGTCTTTTGTGGCTGTGCGCCATAGGATATAAAGTCGTATTAGGTTTTTGTAGCCATGAGCAACAGACTTGATAGCCGTATAAACTTTTTTCTGTAGCTGCAAGGCAAAGAGTCGATAACCGCGTTATATCGTATTTTGTGGCTGTGTGCCACAGAATAGATAGTTGTATTGGGTTTTTCTAGCTGGGAGCAACATACTTGATAGCCATATAAACTTTTTTCTGTAGCTGCACGGCAAAGAGTCAATAACCGCGTTAATTTGTCTTTTGTGGCTGTGCGCCACAGAATATAAAGTCGTATTAGGTTTTTGTAGCTGGGAGCAACATACTTAATAGCCGTATAAACTTTTTTTCTGTAGCTGCAAGGCAAAGAGGTAATAACCGCGTTAATTTGTCTTTTGTGGCTGTGCGCCACAGAATATAAAGTCGTATTAGGTTTTTGTAGCTGGGAGCAACAGATTTGATAACCGTATGAAATGTTCTCTGTAACTGCAAGGCAAAGAGTCAATAACCGCGTTAATTTGTATTTTGTGGCTGTGCGCCCCCCCCCCCAGAATATAAAGTCGTATTATGTTTTTGTAGTTGGAAGCAACAGACTTGATAGCTGTATGATTTTTTTTTTGTAGCTGCAAGTCAAAATGTCAATAACCGCGTTAATTCGTCTTTGTGGCTGTGCGCCTCAGAATAGATTGTCGTATTAGGTTTTTGTAGCTGGGAGCAACAGATTTGATAGCCGTATGAAATGTTCTCTGTAACTGCGAGGCAAAGAGTCAATAACCGCGTTAATTCGTCTTTGTGGCTGTGCGCCACAGAATATATAGTCGTATTAGGTTTTTGTAGCTGGGAGCAACAAACTTGATAGCCGTATGAATTTTTCTCTGTAGCTGCAAGCCAACAAGTCGATAACCGCGATAATTTGTATTTTGTGGCTGTGCGCCACAGAATAGATTGTCGTATTAGGTTTTTGTAGCTGGGAGCAACAGATTTGATAGCCGTATGAACTTTTTTCTGTAGCTGCAAGGCAAAGAGGTAATAACCGCGTTAATTTGTCTTTTGTGGCTGTGCGCCATAGGATATAAAGTCGTATTAGGTTTTTGTAGCCATGAGCAACAGACTTGATAGCCGTATAAACTTTTTTCTGTAGCTGCAAGGCAAAGAGTCGATAACCGCGTTATATCGTATTTTGTGGCTGTGTGCCACAGAATAGATAGTTGTATTAGGTTTTTGTAGCTGGGAGCAACAGATTTGATAGCCGTATGAAATGTTCTCTGTAACTGCGAGGCAAAGAGTCAATAACCGCGTTAATTCGTCTTTTGTGGCTGTGCGCCACAGAATATATAGTCGTATTAGGTTTTTGTAGCTGGGAGCAACAAACTTGATAGCCGTATGAATTTTTCTCTGTAGCTGCAAGCCAACAAGTCGATAACCGCGATAATTTGTATTTTGTGGCTGTGCGCCACAGAATAGATTGTCGTATTAGGTTTTTGTAGCTGGGAGCAACAGATTTGATAGCCGTATGAACTTTTTTCTGTAGCTGCACGGCAAAGAGTCAATAACCGCGTTAATTCGTCTTTGTGGCTGTGCGCCTCAGAATAGATTGTCGTATTAGGTTTTTGTAGCTGGGAGCAACAGATTTGATAGCCGTATGAAATGTTCTCTGTAACTGCGAGGCAAAGAGTCAATAACCGCGTTAATTCGTCTTTTGTGGCTGTGCGCCACAGAATATATAGTCGTATTAGGTTTTTGTAGCTGGGAGCAACAAACTTGATAGCCGTATGCATTTTTCTCTGTAGCTGCAAGCCAACAAGTCGATAACCGCGATAATTTGTATTTTGTGGCTGTGCGCCACAGAATAGATTGTCGTATTAGGTTTTTGTAGCTGGGAGCAACAGATTTGATAGCCGTATGAACTTTTTTCTGTAGCTGCACGGCAAAGAGTCAATAACCGCGTTAATTTGTCTTTTGTGGCTGTGCGCCACAGAATATAAAGTCGTATTAGGTTTTTGTAGCTGGGAGCAACAGACTTGATAGCCGTATGAACTTTTTTCTGTAGCTGCAAGGCAAAGAGGTAATAACCGCGTTAATTTGTCTTTTGTGGCTGTGCGCCACAGAATAGATTGTCGTATCAGGTTTTTGTAGCTGGGAGCAACAGACTTGATAGCCGTATGAACTTTTTTCTGTAGCTGCAAGGCAAAGAGGTAATAACCGCGTTAATTTGTCTTTTGTGGCTGTGCGCCATAGGATATAAAGTCGTATTAGGTTTTTGTAGCCATGAGCAACAGACTTGATAGCCGTATAAACTTTTTTCTGTAGCTGCAAGGCAAAGAGTCGATAACCGCGTTATATCGTATTTTGTGGCTGTGTGCCACAGAATAGATAGTTGTATTGGGTTTTTCTAGCTGGGAGCAACATACTTGATAGCCATATAAACTTTTTTCTGTAGCTGCACGGCAAAGAGTCAATAACCGCGTTAATTTGTCTTTTGTGGCTGTGCGCCACAGAATATAAAGTCGTATTAGGTTTTTGTAGCTGGGAGCAACATACTTAATAGCCGTATAAACTTTTTTTCTGTAGCTGCAAGGCAAAGAGGTAATAACCGCGTTAATTTGTCGTTTGTGGCTGTGCGCCACAGAATATAAAGTCGTATTAGGTTTTTGTAGCTGGGAGCAACAGATTTGATAACCGTATGAAATGTTCTCTGTAACTGCAAGGCAAAGAGTCAATAACCGCGTTAATTTGTATTTTGTGGCTGTGCGCCACAGAATATAAAGTCGTATTATGTTTTTGTAGTTGGAAGCAACAGACTTGATAGCCGTATGATTTTTTTTTTGTAGCTGCAAGTCAAAATGTCAATAACCGCGTTAATTCGTCTTTGTGGCTGTGCGCCTCAGAATAGATTGTCGTATTAGGTTTTTGTAGCTGGGAGCAACAGATTTGATAGCCGTATGAAATGTTCTCTGTAACTGCGAGGCAAAGAGTCAATAACCGCGTTAATTCGTCTTTTGTGGCTGTGCGCCACAGAATATATAGTCGTATTAGGTTTTTGTAGCTGGGAGCAACAAACTTGATAGCCGTATGAATTTTTCTCTGTAGCTGCAAGCCAACAAGTCGATAACCGCGATAATTTGTATTTTGTGGCTGTGCGCCACAGAATAGATTGTCGTATTAGGTTTTTGTAGCTGGGAGCAACAGATTTGATAGCCGTATGAACTGTTCTCTGTAGCTGCAAGGCAAAGAGTCAATAACCGCGTTAATTTGTCTTTTGTGGCTGTGCGCCACAGAATATAAAGTCGTATTGGGTTTTTCTAGCTGGGAGCAACATACTTGATAGCCATATAAACTTTTTTCTGTAGCTGCACGGCAAAGAGTCAATAACCGCGTTAATTTGTCTTTTGTGGCTGTGCGCCACAGAATATAAAGTCGTATTAGGTTTTTGTAGCTGGGAGCAACAGACTTGATAGCCGTACAAACTTTTTTTCTGTAGCTGCAAGGCAAAGAGGTAATAACCGCGTTAATTTGTCTTTTGTGGCTGTGCGCCACAGAATAGATTGTCGTATCAGGTTTTTGTAGCTGGGAGCAACAGACTTGATAGCCGTATGAACTTTTCTCTGTAGCTGCAAGCCAACAAGTCGATAACCGCGATAATTCGTATTTTGTGGCTGTGCGCCACAGAATAGATTGTCGTATTAGGTTTTTGTAGCTGGGAGCAACAGATTTGATAGCCGTATGAACTGTTCTTTGTAGCTGCAAGGCAAAGAGTCGATAACCGCGTTAATTCGTATTTTGTGGCTGTGCGCCACAGAATAGATAGTCGTATTAGGTTTTTGTAGCTGGGAGCAACATATTTGATAGCCGTATAACCTTTTTTCTGTAGCTGCACGGCAAAGAGTCAATAACCGCGTTAATTTGTCTTTTGTGGCTGTGCGCCACAGAATATAAAGTCGTATTAGGTTTTTGTAGCTGGGAGCAACAGACTTGATAGCCGTATGAACTTTTTTCTGTAGCTGCAAGGCAAAGAGGTAATAACCGCGTTAATTTGTCTTTTGTGGCTGTGCGCCACAGAATAGATTGTCGTATCAGGTTTTTGTAGCTGGGAGCAACAGACTTGATAGCCGTATGAACTTTTTTCTGTAGCTGCAAGGCAAAGAGGTAATAACCGCGTTAATTTGTCTTTTGTGGCTGTGCGCCATAGGATATAAAGTCGTATTAGGTTTTTGTAGCCATGAGCAACAGACTTGATAGCCGTATAAACTTTTTTCTGTAGCTGCAAGGCAAAGAGTCGATAACCGCGTTATATCGTAATTTTTGGCTGTGTGCCACAGAATAGATAGTTGTATTGGGTTTTTCTAGCTGGGAGCAACATACTTGATAGCCATATAAACTTTTTTCTGTAGCTGCACGGCAAAGAGTCAATAACCGCGTTAATTTGTCTTTTGTGGCTGTGCGCCACAGAATATAAAGTCGTATTAGGTTTTTGTAGCTGGGAGCAACATACTTGATAGCCGTATAAACTTTTTTTCTGTAGCTGCAAGGCAAAGAGGTAATAACCGCGTTAATTTGTCTTTTGTGGCTGTGCGCCACAGAATATAAAGTCGTATTAGGTTTTTGCAGCTGGGAGCAACAGATTTGATAGCCGTATGAAATGTTCTCTGTAACTGCAAGGCAAAGAGTCAATAACCGCGTTAATTTGTATTTTGTGGCTGTGCGCCACAGAATATAAAGTCGTATTATGTTTTTGTAGTTGGAAGCAACAGACTTGATAGCCGTATGATTTTTTTTTGTAGCTGCAAGTCAAAATGTCAATAACCGCGTTAATTCGTCTTTGTGGCTGTGCGCCTCAGAATAGATTGTCGTATTAGGTTTTTGTAGCTGGGAGCAACAGATTTGATAGCCGTATGAAATGTTCTCTGTAACTGCGAGGCAAAGAGTCAATAACCGCGTTAATTCGTCTTTTGTGGCTGTGCGCCACAGAATATATAGTCGTATTAGGTTTTTGTAGCTGGGAGCAACAAACTTGATAGCCGTATGAACTTTTCTCTGTAGCTGCAAGCCAACAAGTCGATAACCGCGATAATTTGTATTTTGTGGCTGTGCGCCACAGAATAGATTGTCGTATTAGGTTTTTGTAGCTGGGCGCAACATATTTGATAGCCGTATGAACTGTTCTCTGTAGCTGCAAGGCAAAGAGTCGATAACCGCGTCAATTCGTATTTTGTGGCTGTGCGCCACAGAATAGATAGTCGTATTAGATTTTTGTAGCTGGGAGCAACATACTTGGTAGCCGTATAACCTTTTTCCTGTAGCTGCACGGCAAAGAGTCAATAACCGCGTTAATTTGTCTTTTGTGGCTGTGCGCCACAGAATAGATTGTCGTATTAGGTTTTTGTAGCTGGGAGCAACAGATTTGATAGCCGTATGAAATATTCTCTGTAACTGCGAGGCAAAGAGTCAATAACCGCGTTAATTCTTCTTTTGTGGCTGTGCGCCACAGAATATATAGTCGTATTAGGTTTTTGTAGCTGGGAGCAACAGACTTGATAGCCGTATGAACTGTTCTCTGTAGCTGCACGGCAAAGAGTCGATAACCGCGTTAATTTGTCTTTTGTAACTGTGCGCCACAGAATATAGAGTCGTATTAGGTTTTCGTAGCTGGGAGCAACAGACTTGATAGCCGTATGAATTTTTTTCTGTAGCTGCAAGGCAAAGAGGTAATAACCGCGTTAATTTGTCTTTTGTGGCTGTGCGCCACAGAATAGATTGTCGTATCAGGTTTTTGTAGCTGGGAGCAACAGACTTGATAGCCGTATGAACTTTTCTCTGTAGCTGCAAGCCAACAAGTCGATAACCGCGATAATTCGTATTTTGTGGCTGTGCGCCACAGAATAGATAGTCGTATTAGGTTTTTATAGCTGGGAGCAACATATTTGATAGCCGTATAACCTTTTTCCTGTAGCTGCACGGCAAAGAGTCAATAACCGCGTTAATTTGTCTTTTGTGGCTGTGCGCCACAGAATATAAAGTCGTATTAGGTTTTTGTAGCTGGGAGCAACAGACTTGATAGCCGTATGAACTTTTTTCTGTAGCTGCAAGGCAAAGAGGTAATAACCGCGTTAATTTGTCTTTTGTGGCTGTGCGCCACAGAATAGATTTCGTATCAGGTTTTTGTAGCTGGGAGCAACAGACTTGATAGCCGTATGAACTTTTTTCTGTAGCTGCAAGGCAAAGAGGTAATAACCGCGTTAATTTGTCTTTTGTGGCTGTGCGCCACAGAATAGATTGTCGTATCAGGTTTTTGTAGCTGGGAGCAACAGACTTGATAGCCGTATGAACTTTTTTCTGTAGCTGCAAGGCAAAGAGGTAATAACCGCGTTAATTTGTCTTTTGTGGCTGTGCGTCATAGGATATAAAGTCGTATTAGGTTTTTGTAGCCATGAGCAACAGACTTGATAGCCGTATAAACTTTTTTTTGTAGCTGCAAGGCAAAGAGTCGATAACCGCGTTATATCGTATTTTGTGGCTGTGTGCCACAGAATAGATAGTTGTATTGGGTTTTTCTAGCTGGGAGCAACATACTTGATAGCCATATAAACTTTTTTCTGTAGCTGCACGGCAAAGAGTCAATAACCGCGTTAATTTGTCTTTTGTGGCTGTGCGCCACAGAATATAAAGTCGTATTAGGTTTTTGTAGCTGGGAGCAACAGACTTGATAGCCGTATAAACATTTTTTTCTGTAGCTGCAAGGCAAAGAGATAATAACCGCGTTAATTTGTCTTTTGTGGCTGTGCGCCACAGAATATAAAGTCGTATTAGGTTTTTGTAGCTGGGAGCAACAGATTTGATAGCCGTATGAAATGTTCTCTGTAACTGCAAGGCAAAGAGTCAATAACCGCGTTAATTTGTCTTTTGTGGCTGTGCGCCACAGAATATAAAGTCGTATTAGGTTTTTGTAGCTGGGAGCAACAGACTTGATAGCCGTATGAACATTTTTCTGTAGCTGCAAGGCAAAGAGGTAATAACCGCGTTAATTTGTCTTTTGTGGCTGTGCGCCACAGAATAGATTTCGTATCAGGTTTTTGTAGCTGGGAGCAACAGACTTGATAGCCGTATGAACTTTTTTCTGTAGCTGCAAGGCAAAGAGGTAATAACCGCGTTAATTTGTCTTTTGTGGCTGTGCGCCACAGAATAGATTGTCGTATCAGGTTTTTGTAGCTGGGAGCAACAGACTTGATAGCCGTATGAACTTTTTTCTGTAGCTGCAAGGCAAAGAGGTAATAACCGCGTTAATTTGTCTTTTGTGGCTGTGCGCCATAGGATATAAAGTCGTATTAGGTTTTTGTAGCCATGAGCAACAGACTTGATAGCCGTATAAACTTTTTTTTGTAGCTGCAAGGCAAAGAGTCGATAACCGCGTTATATCGTATTTTGTGGCTGTGTGCCACAGAATAGATAGTTGTATTGGGTTTTTCTAGCTGGGAGCAACATACTTGATAGCCATATAAACTTTTTTCTGTAGCTGCACGGCAAAGAGTCAATAACCGCGTTAATTTGTCTTTTGTGGCTGTGCGCCACAGAATATAAAGTCGTATTAGGTTTTTGTAGCTGGGAGCAACAGACTTGATAGCCGTATAAACATTTTTTTCTGTAGCTGCAAGGCAAAGAGATAATAACCGCGTTAATTTGTCTTTTGTGGCTGTGCGCCACAGAATATAAAGTCGTATTAGGTTTTTGTAGCTGGGAGCAACAGATTTGATAGCCGTATGAAATGTTCTCTGTAACTGCAAGGCAAAGAGTCAATAACCGCGTTAATTTGTATTTTGTGGCTGTGCGCCACAGAATATAAAGTCGTATTATGTTTTTGTAGTTGGAAGCAACAGACTTGATAGCCGTATGATTTTTTTTGTAGCTGCAAGTCAAAATGTCAATAACCGCGTTAATTCGTCTTTGTGGCTGTGCGCCACAGAATACATTGTCGTATTAGGTTTTTGTAGCTGGGAGCAACAGATTTGATAGCCGTATGAAATGTTCTCTGTAACTGCGAGGCAAAGAGTCAATAACCGCGTTAATTCGTCTTTTGTGGCTGTGCGCCACAGAATATATAGTCGTATTAGGTTTTTGTAGCTGGGAGCAACAGACTTGATAGCCGTATGAACTTTTCTCTGTAGCTGCAAGCCAACAAGTCGATAACCGCGATAATTTGTATTTTCTGGCTGTGCGCCACAGAATAGATTGTCGTATTAGGTTTTTGTAGCTGGGAGCAACAGATTTGATAGCCGTATGAACTGTTCTCTGTAGCTGCAAGGCAAAGAGTCGATAACCGCGTCAATTCGTATTTTGTGGCTGTGCGCCACAGAATAGATAGTCGTATTAGGTTTTTGTAGCTGGGAGCAACATACTTGGTAGCCGTATAACCTTTTTCCTGTAGCTGCACGGCAAAGAGTCAATAACCGCGTTAATTTGTCTTTTGTGGCTGTGCGCCACAGAATATGAAGTCGTATTAGGTTTTTGTAGCTGGGAGCAACAGACTTGATGGCCGTATGAACTTTTTTCTGTAGCTGCAAGGCAAAGAAGTAATAACCGCGTTAATTTGTCTTTTGTGGCTGTGCGCCACAGAATATATTGTCGTATCAGGTTTTTGTAGCTGGGAGCAACAGACTTGATAGCCGTATGAATTTTTTTCTGTAGCTGCAAGGCAAAGAGGTAATAACCGCGTTAATTTGTCTTTTGTGGCTGTGCGCCATAGGATATAAAGTCGTATTAGGTTTTTGTAGCCATGAGCAACAGACTTGATAGCCGTATAAACTTTTTTTTGTAGCTGCAAGGCAAAGAGTCGATAACCGCGTTATATCGTATTTTGTGGCTGTGTGCCACAGAATAGATAGTTGTATTGGGTTTTTCTAGCTGGGAGCAACATACTTGATAGCCATATAAACTTTTTTCTGTAGCTGCACGGCAAAGAGTCAATAACCGCGTTAATTTGTCTTTTGTGGCTGTGCGCCACAGAATATAAAGTCGTATTAGGTTTTTGTAGCTGGGAGCAACAGACTTGATAGCCGTATAAACTTTTTTTCTGTAGCTGCAAGGCAAAGAGATAATAACCGCGTTAATTTGTCTTTTGTGGCTGTGCGCCACAGAATATAAAGTCGTATTAGGTTTTTGTAGCTGGGAGCAACAGATTTGATAGCCGTATGAAATGTTCTCTGTAACTGCAAGGCAAAGAGTCAATAACCGCGTTAATTTGTATTTTGTGGCTGTGCGCCACAGAATATAAAGTCGTATTATGTTTTTGTAGTTGGAAGCAACAGACTTGATAGCCGTAATTTTTTTTTTGTAGCTGCAAGTCAAAATGTCAATAACCGCGTTAATTCGTCTTTGTGGCTGTGCGCCACAGAATAGATTGTCGTATTAGGTTTTTGTAGCTGGGAGCAACAGATTTGATAGCCGTATGAAATGTTCTCTGTAACTGCGAGGCAAAGAGTCAATAACCGCGTTAATTTGTCTTTTGTGGCTGTGCGCCACAGAATATATAGTCGTATCAGGTTTTTGTAGCTGGGAGCAACAGACTTGATAGCCGTATGAACTTTTCTCTGTAGCTGCAAGCCAACAAGTCGATAACCGCGATAATTTGTATTTTCTGGCTGTGCGCCACAGAATAGATTGTCGTATTAGGTTTTTGTAGCTGGGAGCAACAGATTTGATAGCCGTATGAACTGTTCTCTGTAGCTGCAAGGCAAAGAGTCGATAACCGCGTCAATTCGT
Source organism: Litoditis marina (assembly GCA_964036275.1). Taxonomy (NCBI): domain Eukaryota; kingdom Metazoa; phylum Nematoda; class Chromadorea; order Rhabditida; family Rhabditidae; genus Litoditis; species Litoditis marina. The sequence continues at coordinate 41,847 of CAXIWQ010000477.1, forward strand.
ATTTTGTGGCTGTGCGCCACAGAATAGATAGTCGTATTAGGTTTTTGTAGCTGGGAGCAACATACTTGGTAGCCGTATAACCTTTTTCCTGTAGCTGCACGGCAAAGAGTCAATAACCGCGTTAATTTGTCTTTTGTGGCTGTGCGCCACAGAATATGAAGTCGTATTAGGTTTTTGTAGCTGGGAGCAACAGACTTGATGGCCGTATGAACTTTTTTCTGTAGCTGCAAGGCAAAGAAGTAATAACCGCGTTAATTTGTCTTTTGTGGCTGTGCGCCACAGAATATATTGTCGTATCAGGTTTTTGTAGCTGGGAGCAACAGACTTGATAGCCGTATAAACTTTTCTCTGTAGCTGCAAGCCAACAAGTCGATAACCGCGATATTTCGTGTTTTGTGGCTGTGCGCCACAGAATAGATTGTCGTATTAGGTTTTTGTAGCTGGGAGCGACAGATTTGATAGCCGTATGAACTGTTCTCTGTAGCTGCAAGCCAAAGAGACGATAACCGCGTTAATTCGTATTTTGTGGCTGTGCGCCACATAATAGATAGTCGTATTAGGTTTTTGTATCTGGGAGCAACAGACTTGATAGCCGTATGAACTGTTCTCTGTAGTTGCAAGGCAAAGAGTCGATAACCGCGTTAATTCGTATTTTGTGGCTGTGCGCCACAGAATAGATTGTCGTATTAGGTTTTTGTAGCTGGGAGCAACATACTCGATAGCCGTATAAACTTTTTTATATAGCTGCACGGTAAAGAGTCAATAACCGCGTTAATTCGTATTTTGTGGCTGTGCGCCACAGAATAGATTGTCGTATTAGGTTTTTGTAGCTGGGAGCAACATACTCGATAGCCGTATAAACTTTTTTATATAGCTGCACGGTAAAGAGTCAATAACCGCGTTAATTTGTCTTTTGTGGCTGTGCGCCACAGAATAGTAAGTCGTATTAGGTTTTTGTAGCTGGGAGCAACAGACTTGATAGCCGTATAAACTTTTTTCTGTAGCTGCAAGCCAACAAGTCGATAACCGCGATATTTCGTGTTTTGTGGCTGTGCGCCACAGAATAGATTGTCGTATTAGGTTTTTGTAGCTGGGAGCGACAGATTTGATAGCCGTATGAACTGTTCTCTGTAGCTGCAAGCCAAAGAGACGATAACCGCGTTAATTCGTATTTTGTGGCTGTGCGCCACATAATAGATAGTCGTATTAGGTTTTTGTATCTGGGAGCAACAGACTTGATAGCCGTATGAACTGTTCTCTGTAGTTGCAAGGCAAAGAGTCGATAACCGCGTTAATTCGTATTTTGTGGCTGTGCGCCACAGAATAGATTGTCGTATTAGGTTTTTGTAGCTGGGAGCAACATACTCGATAGCCGTATAAAGTTTTTTATATAGCTGCACGGTAAAGAGTCAATAACCGCGTTAATTTGTCTTTTGTGGCTGTGCGCCACAGAATAGTAAGTCGTATTAGGTTTTTGTAGCTGGGAGCAACAGACTTGATAGCCGTATAAACTTTTTTCTGTAGCTGCAAGGCAAAGAGTCAATAACCGCGTTAATTCGTCTTTTGTGGCTGTGTGCCACAGAAAAGATAGTTGTATTTGGTTTTTCTAGCTGGGAGCAACGTACTTGATAGCCGTATGAACTTTTTTTTTGTAGCTGCAAGGCAAAGAGTCAATAACCGCGTTAATTTGTCTTTTGTGGCTGTGCGCCACAGAACATAAAGTCGTATTAGGTTTTTGTAGCCAGGAGCAACAGACTTGATAGCCGTATAAACTTTTTTCTGTAGCTGCAAGGCAAAGAGTCGATAACCGCGTTAATTCGTAATTTGTGGCTGTGTGCCACAGAAAAGATAGTTGTATTGGGTTTTTCGAGCTGGGAGCAACACACTTGATAGCCGTATGAACTTTTTTTGTAGCTGCAAGGCAAAGAGTCAATAACCGCGTTAATTTGTCTTTTGTGGCTGTGCGCCACAGAACATAAAGTCGTATTAGGTTTTCTAGCTGGGAGCAACATACTTGATAGCCGTATACACTTTTTTCTGTAGCTGCAAGGCAAAGAGTCAATAACCGCGTTAATTCGTATTTTGTGGCTGTGTGCCACAGAAAAGATAGTTGTATTAGGTTTTTGTAGTTGGGAGCAACAGACTTGATTGCCGTATGAGTTTTTTTTTGTAACTGCAAGCCGAAGAGTCGATAACCGCGTTAATTCGTATTTCGTGGCTGTGCGCCACAGAATAGATAATCGTATTAGGTTTTTGTAGCTGGGAGCAACAGACTTGATAGCCGTATAAACTTTTTTCTGTAGCTGCAAGGCAAAGAGTCAATAACCGCGTTAATTTGTCTTTTGTGGTTGTGCGCCACAGAATATAAAGTCGTATTAGGTTTTTGTAGTTGGGAGCAACAGACTTGATAGCCGTATGATTTTTTTTCTGTAGGTGCAAGGCAAAGAGTCAATAACCGCGTTAATTTGTATTTGGTGGATGTGCGCCACAAAATAGATTGTCGTATTAGGTTTTTGTAGCTGGGAGCAACAGACTTGATAGCCGTATGAACTTTTTTCTGTAGCTGCAAGGCAAAGAGTCAATAACCGCGTTAAGTCGTCTTTTGTGGCTGTGCGCCACAGAATATACAGTCGTCTTAGGTTTTTGTATCTGGGAGCAACAGACTTGATAGCCGTATGAACTTTTCTCTGTAGCTGCAAGGCAAAGAGTCAATAACCGCGTTAAGTCGTCTTTTGTGGCTGTGCGCCACAGAATATATAGTCGTGTTAGGTCTTTGTAGCTGGGAGCAACATACTTGATAGCCGTATAAACTTTTTTTTGTAGCTTTACGGCAAAGAGTCAATAACCGCGTTAATTTGTCTTTTGTGGCTGTGCGCCACAGAATATGAAGTCGTATTAGGTTTTTGTAGCTGGGAGCAACAGACTTGATAGCCGCATAAACTTTTCTCTGTAACTGCAAGCCAAAAAGTCGATAGCCGCGTTAATTCGTATTTTGTGGCTGTGCGCCACAGAATAGATTGTCGTATTAGGTGTTTGTATCTGGGAGCAACAGATTTGATAGCCGTATGAACTTTTCTCTTTAACTGCAAGCCAAAAAGTCGATAACCGCGTTAATTCGTATTTTGTGGCTGTGCGCCACAGAATAGATTGTCGTATTAGGTGTTTGTATCTGGGAGCAACAGATTCGATAGCCGTATGAAATATTCTCTGTAACTGCGAGGCAAAGAGTCAATAACCGCGTTAATTCGTCTTTTGTGGCTGTGCGCCACAGAATATATAGTCGTATTAGGTTTTTGTAGCTGGGAGCAACAGACTTGATAGCCGTATGATTTTTTTTTGTAGCTGCAAGTCAAAATGTCAATAACCGCGTTAATTCGTCTTTGTGGCTGTGCGCCACAGAATAGATTGTCGTATTAGGTTTTTGTAGCTGGGAGCAACAGATTTGATAGCCGTATGAAATGTTCTCTGTAACTGCGAGGCAAAGAGTCAATAACCGCGTTAATTCGTCTTTTGTGGCTGTGCGCCACAGAATATATAGTCGTATTAGGTTTTTGTAGCTGGGAGCAACAGACTTGATAGCCGTATGAACTTTTCTCTGTAGCTGCAAGCCAACAAGTCGATAACCGCGATAATTTGTTTTTGTGGCTGTGCGCCACAGAATAGATTGTCGTATTAGGTTTTTGTAGCTGGGAGCAACAGATTTGATAGCCGTATGAAATATTCTCTGTAGCTGCAAGGCAAAGAGTCGATAACCGCGTCAATTCGTATTTTGTGGCTGTGCGCCACAGAATAGATAGTCGTATTAGGTTTTTGTAGCTGGGAGCAACATACTTGATAGCCGTATAACCTTTTTCCTGTAGCTGCACGGCAAAGAGTCAATAACCGCGTTAATTTGTCTTTTGTGGCTGTGCGCCACAGAATATAAAGTCGTATTAGGTTTTCGTAGCTGGGAGCAACAGACTTGATAGCCGTACGAACTTTTTTCTGTAGCTGCAAGGCAAAGAGGTAATAACCGCGTTAATTTGTCTTTTGCGGCTGTGCGCCACAGAATAGATTGTCGTATCAGGTTTTTGTAGCTGGGAGCAACAGACTTGATAGCCGTATGAACTTTTCTCTGTAGCTGCAAGCCAACAAGTCGATAACCGCGATATTTCGTGTTTTGTGGCTGTGCGCCACAGAATATAAAGTCGTATTAGGTTTTCGTAGCTGGGAGCAACAGACTTGATAGCCGTATGATTTTTTTCTGTAGCTGCAAGGCAAAGAGTCAATAACCGCGTTAATTTGTCTTTTGTGGCTGTGCGCCACAGAATATAAAGTCGTATTAGGTTTTCGTAGCTGGGAGCAACAGACTTGATAGCCGTATGAACTTTTTTCTGTAGCTGCAAGGCAAAGAGGTAATAACCGCGTTAATTTGTCTTTTGTGGCTGTGCGCCACAGAATAGATTGTCGTATCAGGTTTTTGTAGCTGGGAGCAACAGACTTGATAGCCGTATGAACTTTTCTCTGTAGCTGCAAGCCAACAAGTCGATAACCGCGATATTTCGTGTTTTGTGGCTGTGCGCCACAGAATATAAAGTCGTATTAGGTTTTCGTAGCTGGGAGCAACAGACTTGATAGCCGTATGATTTTTTTTCTGTAGCTGCAAGGCAAAGAGTCAATAACCGCGTTAATTTGTCTTTTGTGGCTGTGCGCCACAGAATAGATTGTCGTATTAGGTTTTTGTAGCTGGGAGCAACAGATTTGATAGCCGTATGAAATATTTTCTGTAACTGCGAGGCAAAGAGTCAATAACCGCGTTAATTCGTCTTTTGTGGCTGTGCGCCACAGAATATATAGTCGTATTAGGTTTTTGTAGCTGGGAGCAACAGACTTGATAGCCGTATGAACTGTTCTCTGTAGCTGCAAGGCAAAGAGTCGATAACCGCGTTAATTCGTATTTTGTGGCTGTGCGCCACAGAATAGATAGTCGTATTAGGTTTTTTTAGCTGGGAGCAACATACTTGATAGCCGTATAACCTTTTTCCTGTAGCTGCACGGCAAAGAGTCAATAACCGCGTTAATTTGTCTTTTGTGGCTGTGCGCCACAGAATATAAAGTCGTATTAGGTTTTCGTAGCTGGGAGCAACAGACTTGATAGCCGTATGAATTTTTTTCTGTAGCTGCAAGGCAAAGAGGTAATAACCGCGTTAATTTGTCTTTTGTGGCTGTGCGCCACAGAATAGATTGTCGTATCAGGTTTTTGTAGCTGGGAGCAACAGACTTGATAGCCGTATGAACTTTTCTCTGTAGCTGCAAGCCAACAAGTCGATAACCGCGATAATTCGTATTTTGTGGCTGTGCGCCACAGAATAGATTGTCGTATTAGGTTTTTGTAGCTGGGAGCAACAGATTTGATAGCCGTATGAACTGTTCTTTGTAGCTGCAAGGCAAAGAGTCGATAACCGCGTTAATTCGTATTTTGTGGCTGTGCGCCACAGAATAGATAGTCGTATTAGGTTTTTGTAGCTGGGAGCAACATATTTGATAGCCGTATAACCTTTTTCCTGTAGCTGCACGGCAAAGAGTCAATAACCGCGTTAATTTGTCTTTTGTGGCTGTGCGCCACAGAATATAAAGTCGTATTAGGTTTTTGTAGCTGGGAGCAACAGACTTGATAGCCGTATGAACTTTTTTCTGTAGCTGCAAGGCAAAGAGGTAATAACCGCGTTAATTTGTCTTTTGTGGCTGTGCGCCACAGAATAGATTGTCGTATCAGGTTTTTGTAGCTGGGAGCAACAGACTTGATAGCCGTATGAACTTTTTCTGTAGCTGCAAGGCAAAGAGGTAATAACCGCGTTAATTTGTCTTTTGTGGCTGTGCGCCACAGAATATAAAGTCGTATTAGGTTTTCGTAGCTGGGAGCAACAGACTTGATAGCCGTATGAACTTTTTTCTGTAGCTGCAAGGCAAAGAGGTAATAACCGCGTTAATTTGTCTTTTGTGGCTGTGCGCCACAGAATAGATTGTCGTATTAGGTTTTTTTAGCTGGGAGCAACATACTTGATAGCCGTATAACCTTTTTCCTGTAGCTGCACGGCAAAGAGTCAATAACCGCGTTAATTTGTCTTTTGTGGCTGTGCGCCACAGAATATAAAGTCGTATTAGGTTTTCGTAGCTGGGAGCAACAGACTTGATAGCCGTATGAATTTTTTTATGTAGCTGCAAGGCAAAGAGGTAATAACCGCGTTAATTTGTCTTTTGTGGCTGTGCGCCACAGAATAGATTGTCGTATCAGGTTTTTGTAGCTGGGAGCAACAGACTTGATAGCCGTAGCTCTGTAGCTGCAAGCCAACAAGTCGATAACCGCGATAATTCGTATTTTGTGGCTGTGCGCCACAGAATAGATTGTCGTATTAGGTTTTTGTAGCTGGGAGCAACAGATTTGATAGCCGTATGAACTTTTCTTTGTAGCTGCAAGCCAACAAGTCGATAACCGCGATAATTTGTTTTTGTGGCTGTGCGCCACAGAATAGATTGTCGTATTAGGTTTTTTTAGCTGGGAGCAACATACTTGATAGCCGTATAACCTTTTTCCTGTAGCTGCACGGCAAAGAGTCAATAACCGCGTTAATTTGTCTTTTGTGGCTGTGCGCCACAGAATATAAAGTCGTATTAGGTTTTCGTAGCTGGGAGCAACAGACTTGATAGCCGTATGAATTTTTTTCTGTAGCTGCAAGGCAAAGAGGTAATAACCGCGTTAATTTGTCTTTTGTGGCTGTGCGCCACAGAATAGATTGTCGTATCAGGTTTTTGTAGCTGGGAGCAACAGACTTGATAGCCGTAGCTCTGTAGCTGCAAGCCAACAAGTCGATAACCGCGATAATTCGTATTTTGTGGCTGTGCGCCACAGAATAGATTGTCGTATTAGGTTTTTGTAGCTGGGAGCAACAGATTTGATAGCCGTATGAACTTTTCTCTGTAGCTGCAAGCCAACAAGTCGATAACCGCGATAATTTGTTTTTGTGGCTGTGCGCCACAGAATAGATTGTCGTATTAGGTTTTTGTAGCTGGGAGCAACAGATTTGATAGCCGTATGAAATATTCTCTGTAGCTGCAAGGCAAAGAGTCGATAACCGCGTCAATTCGTATTTTGTGGCTGTGCGCCACAGAATAGATAGTCGTATTAGGTTTTTGTAGCTGGGAGCAACATACTTGATAGCCGTATAACCTTTTTCCTGTAGCTGCACGGCAAAGAGTCAATAACCGCGTTAATGTGTCTTTTGTGGCTGTGCGCCACAGAATATAAAGTCGTATTAGGTTTTCGTAGCTGGGAGCAACAGACTTGATAGCCGTACGAACTTTTTTCTGTAGCTGCAAGGCAAAGAGGTAATAACCGCGTTAATTTGTCTTTTGTGGCTGTGCGCCACAGAATAGATTGTCGTATCAGGTTTTTGTAGCTGGGAGCAACAGACTTGATAGCCGTATGAACTTTTCTCTGTAGCTGCAAGCCAACAAGTCGATAACCGCGATATTTCGTGTTTTGTGGCTGTGCGCCACAGAATATAAAGTCGTATTAGGTTTTCGTAGCTGGGAGCAACAGACTTGATAGCCGTATGAACTTTTTTCTGTAGCTGCAAGGCAAAGAGGTAATAACCGCGTTAATTTGTCTTTTGTGGCTGTGCGCCACAGAATAGATTGTCGTATCAGGTTTTTGTAGCTGGGAGCAACAGACTTGATAGCCGTATGAACTTTTTCTGTAGCTGCAAGGCAAAGAGGTAATAACCGCGTTAATTTGTCTTTTGTGGCTGTGCGCCACAGAATATAAAGTCGTATTAGGTTTTCGTAGCTGGGAGCAACAGACTTGATAGCCGTATGAACTTTTTTCTGTAGCTGCAAGGCAAAGAGGTAATAACCGCGTTAATTTGTCTTTTGTGGCTGTGCGCCACAGAATAGATTGTCGTATTAGGTTTTTTTAGCTGGGAGCAACATACTTGATAGCCGTATAACCTTTTTCCTGTAGCTGCACGGCAAAGAGTCAATAACCGCGTTAATTTGTCTTTTGTGGCTGTGCGCCACAGAATATAAAGTCGTATTAGGTTTTCGTAGCTGGGAGCAACAGACTTGATAGCCGTATGAATTTTTTTCTGTAGCTGCAAGGCAAAGAGGTAATAACCGCGTTAATTTGTCTTTTGTGGCTGTGCGCCACAGAATAGATTGTCGTATCAGGTTTTTGTAGCTGGGAGCAACAGACTTGATAGCCGTAGCTCTGTAGCTGCAAGCCAACAAGTCGATAACCGCGATAATTCGTATTTTGTGGCTGTGCGCCACAGAATAGATTGTCGTATTAGGTTTTTGTAGCTGGGAGCAACAGATTTGATAGCCGTATGAACTTTTCTCTGTAGCTGCAAGCCAACAAGTCGATAACCGCGATAATTTGTTTTTGTGGCTGTGCGCCACAGAATAGATTGTCGTATTAGGTTTTTGTAGCTGGGAGCAACAGATTTGATAGCCGTATGAAATATTCTCTGTAGCTGCAAGGCAAAGAGTCGATAACCGCGTCAATTCGTATTTTGTGGCTGTGCGCCACAGAATAGATAGTCGTATTAGGTTTTTGTAGCTGGGAGCAACATACTTGATAGCCGTATAACCTTTTTCCTGTAGCTGCACGGCAAAGAGTCAATAACCGCGTTAATGTGTCTTTTGTGGCTGTGCGCCACAGAATATAAAGTCGTATTAGGTTTTCGTAGCTGGGAGCAACAGACTTGATAGCCGTACGAACTTTTTTCTGTAGCTGCAAGGCAAAGAGGTAATAACCGCGTTAATTTGTCTTTTGTGGCTGTGCGCCACAGAATAGATTGTCGTATCAGGTTTTTGTAGCTGGGAGCAACAGACTTGATAGCCGTATGAACTTTTCTCTGTAGCTGCAAGCCAACAAGTCGATAACCGCGATATTTCGTGTTTTGTGGCTGTGCGCCACAGAATATAAAGTCGTATTAGGTTTTCGTAGCTGGGAGCAACAGACTTGATAGCCGTATGATTTTTTTTCTGTAGCTGCAAGGCAAAGAGTCAATCACCGCGTTAATTTGTCTTTTGTGGCTGTGCGCCACAGAATATAAAGTCGTATTAGGTTTTCGTAGCTGGGAGCAACAGACTTGATAGCCGTATGAACTTTTTTCTGTAGCTGCAAGGCAAAGAGGTAATAACCGCGTTAATTTGTCTTTTGTGGCTGTGCGCCACAGAATAGATTGTCGTATCAGGTTTTTGTAGCTGGGAGCAACAGACTTGATAGCCGTATGCACTTTTCTCTGTAGCTGCAAGCCAACAAGTCGATAACCGCGATATTTCGTGTTTTGTGGCTGTGCGCCACAGAATATAAAGTCGTATTAGGTTTTCGTAGCTGGGAGCAACAGACTTGATAGCCGTATGATTTTTTTTCTGTAGCTGCAAGGCAAAGAGTCAATAACCGCGTTAATTTGTCTTTTGTGGCTGTGCGCCACAGAATAGATTGTCGTATTAGGTTTTTGTAGCTGGGAGCAACAGATTTGATAGCCGTATGAAATATTTTCTGTAACTGCGAGGCAAAGAGTCAATAACCGCGTTAATTCGTCTTTTGTGGCTGTGCGCCACAGAATATATAGTCGTATTAGGTTTTTGTAGCTGGGAGCAACAGACTTGATAGCCGTATGAACTGTTCTCTGTAGCTGCAAGGCAAAGAGTCGATAACCGCGTTAATTCGTATTTTGTGGCTGTGCGCCACAGAATAGATAGTTGTATTAGGTTTTTTTAGCTGGGAGCAACATACTTGATAGCCGTATAACCTTTTTCCTGTAGCTGCACGGCAAAGAGTCAATAACCGCGTTAATTTGTCTTTTGTGGCTGTGCGCCACAGAATATAAAGTCGTATTAGGTTTTCGTAGCTGGGAGCAACAGACTTGATAGCCGTATGAATTTTTTTCTGTAGCTGCAAGGCAAAGAGGTAATAACCGCGTTAATTTGTCTTTTGTGGCTGTGCGCCACAGAATATAAAGTCGTATTAGGTTTTTGTAGCTGGGAGCAACAGACTTGATAGCCGTATAAACTTTTTTCTGTAGCTGCAAGGCAAAGAGTCGATAACCGCGTTAATTCGTAATTTGTGGCTGTGTGCCACAGAAAAGATAGTTGTATTGGGTTTTTCGAGCTGGGAGCAACACACTTGATAGCCGTATGAACTTTTTTTGTAGCTGCAAGGCAAAGAGTCAATAACCGCGTTAATTTGTCTTTTGTGGCTGTGCGCCACAGAACATAAAGTCGTATTAGGTTTTTCTAGCTGGGAGCAACATACTTGATAGCCGTATACACTTTTTTCTGTAGCTGCAAGGCAAAGAGTCAATAACCGCGTTAATTCGTATTTTGTGGCTGTGTGCCACAGAAAAGATAGTTGTATTAGGTTTTTGTAGTTGGGAGCAACAGACTTGATTGCCGTATGAGTTTTTTTTTTGTAACTGCAAGCCGAAGAGTCGATAACCGCGTTAATTCGTATTTCGTGGCTGTGCGCCACAGAATAGATAATCGTATTAGGTTTTTGTAGCTGGGAGCAACAGACTTGATAGCCGTATAAACTTTTTTCTGTAGCTGCAAGGCAAAGAGTCAATAACCGCGTTAATTTGTCTTTTGTGGTTGTGCGCCACAGAATATAAAGTCGTATTAGGTTTTTGTAGTTGGGAGCAACAGACTTGATAGCCGTATGATTTTTTTTCTGTAGGTGCAAGGCAAAGAGTCAATAACCGCGTTAGTTTGTATTTGGTGGATGTGCGCCACAAAATAGATTGTCGTATTAGGTTTTTGTAGCTGGGAGCAACAGACTTGATAGCCGTATGAACTTTTTTCTGTAGCTGCAAGGCAAAGAGTCAATAACCGCGTTAAGTCGTCTTTTGTGGCTGTGCGCCACAGAATATACAGTCGTCTTAGGTTTTTGTATCTGGGAGCAACAGACTTGATAGCCGTATGAACTTTTCTCTGTAGCTGCAAGGCAAAGAGTCAATAACCGCGTTAAGTCGTCTTTTGTGGCTGTGCGCCACAGAATATATAGTCGTGTTAGGTCTTTGTAGCTGGGAGCAACATACTTGATAGCCGTATAAACTTTTTTTTGTAGCTTTACGGCAAAGAGTCAATAACCGCGTTAATTTGTCTTTTGTGGCTGTGCGCCACAGAATATGAAGTCGTATTAGGTTTTTGTAGCTGGGAGCAACAGACTTGATAGCCGCATAAACTTTTCTCTGTAACTGCAAGCCAAAAAGTCGATAGCCGCGTTAATTCGTATTTTGTGGCTGTGCGCCACAGAATAGATTGTCGTATTAGGTGTTTGTATCTGGGAGCAACAGATTTGATAGCCGTATGAACTTTTCTCTTTAACTGCAAGCCAAAAAGTCGATAACCGCGTTAATTCGTATTTTGTGGCTGTGCGCCACAGAATAGATTGTCGTATTAGGTGTTTGTATCTGGGAGCAACAGATTCGATAGCCGTATGAAATATTCTCTGTAACTGCGAGGCAAAGAGTCAATAACCGCGTTAATTCGTCTTTTGTGGCTGTGCGCCACAGAATATATAGTCGTATTAGGTTTTTGTAGCTGGGAGCAACAGACTTGATAGCCGTATGATTTTTTTTTGTAGCTGCAAGTCAAAATGTCAATAACCGCGATAATTCGTATTTTGTGGCTGTGCGCCACAGAATAGATTGTCGTATTAGGTTTTTGTAGCTGGGAGCAACAGATTTGATAGCCGTATGAAATGTTCTCTGTAACTGCGAGGCAAAGAGTCAATAACCGCGTTAATTCGTCTTTTGTGGCTGTGCGCCACAGAATAGATTGTCGTATTAGGTTTTTGTAGCTGGGAGCAACAGATTTGATAGCCGTATGAAATATTCTCTGTAGCTGCAAGGCAAAGAGTCGATAACCGCGTCAATTCGTATTTTGTGGCTGTGCGCCACAGAATAGATTGTCGTATTAGGTTTTTGTAGCTGGGAGCAACATACTTGATAGCCGTATAACCTTTTTCCTGTAGCTGCACGGCAAAGAGTCAATAACCGCGTTAATGTGTCTTTTGTGGCTGTGCGCCACAGAATATAAAGTCGTATTAGGTTTTCGTAGCTGGGAGCAACAGACTTGATAGCCGTACGAACTTTTTTCTGTAGCTGCAAGGCAAAGAGGTAATAACCGCGTTAATTTGTCTTTTGTGGCTGTGCGCCACAGAATAGATTGTCGTATCAGGTTTTTGTAGCTGGGAGCAACAGACTTGATAGCCGTATGAACTTTTCTCTGTAGCTGCAAGCCAACAAGTCGATAACCGCGATATTTCGTGTTTTGTGGCTGTGCGCCACAGAATATAAAGTCGTATTAGGTTTTCGTAGCTGGGAGCAACAGACTTGATAGCCGTATGATTTTTTTTCTGTAGCTGCAAGGCAAAGAGTCAATCACCGCGTTAATTTGTCTTTTGTGGCTGTGCGCCACAGAATATAAAGTCGTATTAGGTTTTCGTAGCTGGGAGCAACAGACTTGATAGCCGTATGAACTTTTTTCTGTAGCTGCAAGGCAAAGAGGTAATAACCGCGTTAATTTGTCTTTTGTGGCTGTGCGCCACAGAATAGATTGTCGTATCAGGTTTTTGTAGCTGGGAGCAACAGACTTGATAGCCGTATGCACTTTTCTCTGTAGCTGCAAGCCAACAAGTCGATAACCGCGATATTTCGTGTTTTGTGGCTGTGCGCCACAGAATATAAAGTCGTATTAGGTTTTCGTAGCTGGGAGCAACAGACTTGATAGCCGTATGATTTTTTTTCTGTAGCTGCAAGGCAAAGAGTCAATAACCGCGTTAATTTGTCTTTTGTGGCTGTGCGCCACAGAATAGATTGTCGTATTAGGTTTTTGTAGCTGGGAGCAACAGATTTGATAGCCGTATGAAATATTTTCTGTAACTGCGAGGCAAAGAGTCAATAACCGCGTTAATTCGTCTTTTGTGGCTGTGCGCCACAGAATATATAGTCGTATTAGGTTTTTGTAGCTGGGAGCAACAGACTTGATAGCCGTATGAACTGTTCTCTGTAGCTGCAAGGCAAAGAGTCGATAACCGCGTTAATTCGTATTTTGTGGCTGTGCGCCACAGAATAGATAGTCGTATTAGGTTTTTTTAGCTGGGAGCAACATACTTGATAGCCGTATAACCTTTTTCCTGTAGCTGCACGGCAAAGAGTCAATAACCGCGTTAATTTGTCTTTTGTGGCTGTGCGCCACAGAATATAAAGTCGTATTAGGTTTTCGTAGCTGGGAGCAACAGACTTGATAGCCGTATGAATTTTTTTCTGTAGCTGCAAGGCAAAGAGGTAATAACCGCGTTAATTTGTCTTTTGTGGCTGTGCGCCACAGAATATAAAGTCGTATTAGGTTTTTGTAGCTGGGAGCAACAGACTTGATAGCCGTATAAACTTTTTTCTGTAGCTGCAAGGCAAAGAGTCGATAACCGCGTTAATTCGTAATTTGTGGCTGTGTGCCACAGAAAAGATAGTTGTATTGGGTTTTTCGAGCTGGGAGCAACACACTTGATAGCCGTATGAACTTTTTTTGTAGCTGCAAGGCAAAGAGTCAATAACCGCGTTAATTTGTCTTTTGTGGCTGTGCGCCACAGAACATAAAGTCGTATTAGGTTTTTCTAGCTGGGAGCAACATACTTGATAGCCGTATACACTTTTTTCTGTAGCTGCAAGGCAAAGAGTCAATAACCGCGTTAATTCGTATTTTGTGGCTGTGTGCCACAGAAAAGATAGTTGTATTAGGTTTTTGTAGTTGGGAGCAACAGACTTGATTGCCGTATGAGTTTTTTTTTTGTAACTGCAAGCCGAAGAGTCGATAACCGCGTTAATTCGTATTTCGTGGCTGTGCGCCACAGAATAGATAATCGTATTAGGTTTTTGTAGCTGGAGCAACAGACTTGATAGCCGTATAAACTTTTTTCTGTAGCTGCAAGGCAAAGAGTCAATAACCGCGTTAATTTGTCTTTTGTGGTTGTGCGCCACAGAATATAAAGTCGTATTAGGTTTTTGTAGTTGGGAGCAACAGACTTGATAGCCGTATGATTTTTTTTCTGTAGGTGCAAGGCAAAGAGTCAATAACCGCGTTAATTTGTATTTGGTGGATGTGCGCCACAAAATAGATTGTCGTATTAGGTTTTTGTAGCTGGGAGCAACAGACTTGATAGCCGTATGAACTTTTTTCTGTAGCTGCAAGGCAAAGAGTCAATAACCGCGTTAAGTCGTCTTTTGTGGCTGTGCGCCACAGAATATACAGTCGTCTTAGGTTTTTGTATCTGGGAGCAACAGACTTGATAGCCGTATGAACTTTTCTCTGTAGCTGCAAGGCAAAGAGTCAATAACCGCGTTAAGTCGTCTTTTGTGGCTGTGCGCCACAGAATATATAGTCGTGTTAGGTCTTTGTAGCTGGGAGCAACATACTTGATAGCCGTATAAACTTTTTTTTGTAGCTTTACGGCAAAGAGTCAATAACCGCGTTAATTTGTCTTTTGTGGCTGTGCGCCACAGAATATGAAGTCGTATTAGGTTTTTGTAGCTGGGAGCAACAGACTTGATAGCCGCATAAACTTTTCTCTGTAACTGCAAGCCAAAAAGTCGATAGCCGCGTTAATTCGTATTTTGTGGCTGTGCGCCACAGAATAGATTGTCGTATTAGGTGTTTGTATCTGGGAGCAACAGATTTGATAGCCGTATGAACTTTTCTCTTTAACTGCAAGCCAAAAAGTCGATAACCGCGTTAATTCGTATTTTGTGGCTGTGCGCCACAGAATAGATTGTCGTATTAGGTGTTTGTATCTGGGAGCAACAGATTCGATAGCCGTATGAAATATTCTCTGTAACTGCGAGGCAAAGAGTCAATAACCGCGTTAATTCGTCTTTTGTGGCTGTGCGCCACAGAATATATAGTCGTATTAGGTTTTTGTAGCTGGGAGCAACAGACTTGATAGCCGTATGATTTTTTTTTGTAGCTGCAAGTCAAAATGTCAATAACCGCGTTAATTCGTCTTTGTGGCTGTGCGCCACAGAATAGATTGTCGTATTAGGTTTTTGTAGCTGGGAGCAACAGATTTGATAGCCGTATGAAATGTTCTCTGTAACTGCGAGGCAAAGAGTCAATAACCGCGTTAATTCGTCTTTTGTGGCTGTGCGCCACAGAATATATAGTCGTATTAGGTTTTTGTAGCTGGGAGCAACAGACTTGATAGCCGTATGAACTTTTCTCTGTAGCTGCAAGCCAACAAGTCGATAACCGCGATAATTTGTTTTTGTGGCTGTGCGCCACAGAATAGATTGTCGTATTAGGTTTTTGTAGCTGGGAGCAACAGATTTGATAGCCGTATGAAATATTCTCTGTAGCTGCAAGGCAAAGAGTCGATAACCGCGTCAATTCGTATTTTGTGGCTGTGCGCCACAGAATATAAAGTCGTATTAGGTTTTCGTAGCTGGGAGCAACAGACTTGATAGCCGTATAACCTTTTTCCTGTAGCTGCACGGCAAAGAGTCAATAACCGCGTTAATTTGTCTTTTGTGGCTGTGCGCCACAGAATATAAAGTCGTATTAGGTTTTCGTAGCTGGGAGCAACAGACTTGATAGCCGTACGAACTTTTTTCTGTAGCTGCAAGGCAAAGAGGTAATAACCGCGTTAATTTGTCTTTTGCGGCTGTGCGCCACAGAATAGATTGTCGTATCAGGTTTTTGTAGCTGGGAGCAACAGACTTGATAGCCGTATGAACTTTTCTCTGTAGCTGCAAGCCAACAAGTCGATAACCGCGATATTTCGTGTTTTGTGGCTGTGCGCCACAGAATATAAAGTCGTATTAGGTTTTCGTAGCTGGGAGCAACAGACTTGATAGCCGTATGATTTTTTTCTGTAGCTGCAAGGCAAAGAGTCAATAACCGCGTTAATTTGTCTTTTGTGGCTGTGCGCCACAGAATATAAAGTCGTATTAGGTTTTCGTAGCTGGGAGCAACAGACTTGATAGCCGTATGAACTTTTTTCTGTAGCTGCAAGGCAAAGAGGTAATAACCGCGTTAATTTGTCTTTTGTGGCTGTGCGCCACAGAATAGATTGTCGTATCAGGTTTTTGTAGCTGGGAGCAACAGACTTGATAGCCGTATGAACTTTTCTCTGTAGCTGCAAGCCAACAAGTCGATAACCGCGATATTTCGTGTTTTGTGGCTGTGCGCCACAGAATATAAAGTCGTATTAGGTTTTCGTAGCTGGGAGCAACAGACTTGATAGCCGTATGATTTTTTTTCTGTAGCTGCAAGGCAAAGAGTCAATAACCGCGTTAATTTGTCTTTTGTGGCTGTGCGCCACAGAATAGATTGTCGTATTAGGTTTTTGTAGCTGGGAGCAACAGATTTGATAGCCGTATGAAATATTTTCTGTAACTGCGAGGCAAAGAGTCAATAACCGCGTTAATTCGTCTTTTGTGGCTGTGCGCCACAGAATATATAGTCGTATTAGGTTTTTGTAGCTGGGAGCAACAGACTTGATAGCCGTATGAACTGTTCTCTGTAGCTGCAAGGCAAAGAGTCGATAACCGCGTTAATTCGTATTTTGTGGCTGTGCGCCACAGAATAGATAGTCGTATTAGGTTTTTTTAGCTGGGAGCAACATACTTGATAGCCGTATAACCTTTTTCCTGTAGCTGCACGGCAAAGAGTCAATAACCGCGTTAATTTGTCTTTTGTGGCTGTGCGCCACAGAATATAAAGTCGTATTAGGTTTTCGTAGCTGGGAGCAACAGACTTGATAGCCGTATGAATTTTTTTCTGTAGCTGCAAGGCAAAGAGGTAATAACCGCGTTAATTTGTCTTTTGTGGCTGTGCGCCACAGAATAGATTGTCGTATCAGGTTTTTGTAGCTGGGAGCAACAGACTTGATAGCCGTATGAACTTTTCTCTGTAGCTGCAAGCCAACAAGTCGATAACCGCGATAATTCGTATTTTGTGGCTGTGCGCCACAGAATAGATTGTCGTATTAGGTTTTTGTAGCTGGGAGCAACAGATTTGATAGCCGTATGAACTGTTCTTTGTAGCTGCAAGGCAAAGAGTCGATAACCGCGTTAATTCGTATTTTGTGGCTGTGCGCCACAGAATAGATAGTCGTATTAGGTTTTTGTAGCTGGGAGCAACATATTTGATAGCCGTATAACCTTTTTCCTGTAGCTGCACGGCAAAGAGTCAATAACCGCGTTAATTTGTCTTTTGTGGCTGTGCGCCACAGAATATAAAGTCGTATTAGGTTTTTGTAGCTGGGAGCAACAGACTTGATAGCCGTATGAACTTTTTTCTGTAGCTGCAAGGCAAAGAGGTAATAACCGCGTTAATTTGTCTTTTGTGGCTGTGCGCCACAGAATAGATTGTCGTATCAGGTTTTTGTAGCTGGGAGCAACAGACTTGATAGCCGTATGAACTTTTTCTGTAGCTGCAAGGCAAAGAGGTAATAACCGCGTTAATTTGTCTTTTGTGGCTGTGCGCCACAGAATATAAAGTCGTATTAGGTTTTCGTAGCTGGGAGCAACAGACTTGATAGCCGTATGAACTTTTTTCTGTAGCTGCAAGGCAAAGAGGTAATAACCGCGTTAATTTGTCTTTTGTGGCTGTGCGCCACAGAATAGATTGTCGTATTAGGTTTTTTTAGCTGGGAGCAACATACTTGATAGCCGTATAACCTTTTTCCTGTAGCTGCACGGCAAAGAGTCAATAACCGCGTTAATTTGTCTTTTGTGGCTGTGCGCCACAGAATATAAAGTCGTATTAGGTTTTCGTAGCTGGGAGCAACAGACTTGATAGCCGTATGAATTTTTTTCTGTAGCTGCAAGGCAAAGAGGTAATAACCGCGTTAATTTGTCTTTTGTGGCTGTGCGCCACAGAATAGATTGTCGTATCAGGTTTTTGTAGCTGGGAGCAACAGACTTGATAGCCGTAGCTCTGTAGCTGCAAGCCAACAAGTCGATAACCGCGATAATTCGTATTTTGTGGCTGTGCGCCACAGAATAGATTGTCGTATTAGGTTTTTGTAGCTGGGAGCAACAGATTTGATAGCCGTATGAACTTTTCTCTGTAGCTGCAAGCCAACAAGTCGATAACCGCGATAATTTGTTTTTGTGGCTGTGCGCCACAGAATAGATTGTCGTATTAGGTTTTTTTAGCTGGGAGCAACATACTTGATAGCCGTATAACCTTTTTCCTGTAGCTGCACGGCAAAGAGTCAATAACCGCGTTAATTTGTCTTTTGTGGCTGTGCGCCACAGAATATAAAGTCGTATTAGGTTTTCGTAGCTGGGAGCAACAGACTTGATAGCCGTATAAATTTTTTTCTGTAGCTGCAAGGCAAAGAGGTAATAACCGCGTTAATTTGTCTTTTGTGGCTGTGCGCCACAGAATAGATTGTCGTATCAGGTTTTTGTAGCTGGGAGCAACAGACTTGATAGCCGTAGCTCTGTAGCTGCAAGCCAACAAGTCGATAACCGCGATAATTCGTATTTTGTGGCTGTGCGCCACAGAATAGATTGTCGTATTAGGTTTTTGTAGCTGGGAGCAACAGATTTGATAGCCGTATGAACTTTTCTCTGTAGCTGCAAGCCAACAAGTCGATAACCGCGATAATTTGTTTTTGTGGCTGTGCGCCACAGAATAGATTGTCGTATTAGGTTTTTGTAGCTGGGAGCAACAGATTTGATAGCCGTATGAAATATTCTCTGTAGCTGCAAGGCAAAGAGTCGATAACCGCGTCAATTCGTATTTTGTGGCTGTGCGCCACAGAATAGATAGTCGTATTAGGTTTTTGTAGCTGGGAGCAACATACTTGATAGCCGTATAACCTTTTTCCTGTAGCTGCACGGCAAAGAGTCAATAACCGCGTTAATGTGTCTTTTGTGGCTGTGCGCCACAGAATATAAAGTCGTATTAGGTTTTCGTAGCTGGGAGCAACAGACTTGATAGCCGTACGAACTTTTTTCTGTAGCTGCAAGGCAAAGAGGTAATAACCGCGTTAATTTGTCTTTTGTGGCTGTGCGCCACAGAAAAGATTGTCGTATCAGGTTTTTGTAGCTGGGAGCAACAGACTTGATAGCCGTATGAACTTTTCTCTGTAGCTGCAAGCCAACAAGTCGATAACCGCGATATTTCGTGTTTTGTGGCTGTGCGCCACAGAATATAAAGTCGTATTAGGTTTTCGTAGCTGGGAGCAACAGACTTGATAGCCGTATGAACTTTTTTCTGTAGCTGCAAGGCAAAGAGGTAATAACCGCGTTAATTTGTCTTTTGTGGCTGTGCGCCACAGAATAGATTGTCGTATCAGGTTTTTGTAGCTGGGAGCAACAGACTTGATAGCCGTATGAACTTTTTCTGTAGCTGCAAGGCAAAGAGGTAATAACCGCGTTAATTTGTCTTTTGTGGCTGTGCGCCACAGAATATAAAGTCGTATTAGGTTTTCGTAGCTGGGAGCAACAGACTTGATAGCCGTATGAACTTTTTTCTGTAGCTGCAAGGCAAAGAGGTAATAACCGCGTTAATTTGTCTTTTGTGGCTGTGCGCCACAGAATAGATTGTCGTATTAGGTTTTTTTAGCTGGGAGCAACATACTTGATAGCCGTATAACCTTTTTCCTGTAGCTGCACGGCAAAGAGTCAATAACCGCGTTAATTTGTCTTTTGTGGCTGTGCGCCACAGAATATAAAGTCGTATTAGGTTTTCGTAGCTGGGAGCAACAGACTTGATAGCCGTATGAATTTTTTTCTGTAGCTGCAAGGCAAAGAGGTAATAACCGCGTTAATTTGTCTTTTGTGGCTGTGCGCCACAGAATAGATTGTCGTATCAGGTTTTTGTAGCTGGGAGCAACAGACTTGATAGCCGTAGCTCTGTAGCTGCAAGCCAACAAGTCGATAACCGCGATAATTCGTATTTTGTGGCTGTGCGCCACAGAATAGATTGTCGTATTAGGTTTTTGTAGCTGGGAGCAACAGATTTGATAGCCGTATGAACTTTTCTCTGTAGCTGCAAGCCAACAAGTCGATAACCGCGATAATTTGTTTTTGTGGCTGTGCGCCACAGAATAGATTGTCGTATTAGGTTTTTGTAGCTGGGAGCAACAGATTTGATAGCCGTATGAAATATTCTCTGTAGCTGCAAGGCAAAGAGTCGATAACCGCGTCAATTCGTATTTTGTGGCTGTGCGCCACAGAATAGATAGTCGTATTAGGTTTTTGTAGCTGGGAGCAACATACTTGATAGCCGTATAACCTTTTTCCTGTAGCTGCACGGCAAAGAGTCAATAACCGCGTTAATGTGTCTTTTGTGGCTGTGCGCCACAGAATATAAAGTCGTATTAGGTTTTCGTAGCTGGGAGCAACAGACTTGATAGCCGTACGAACTTTTTTCTGTAGCTGCAAGGCAAAGAGGTAATAACCGCGTTAATTTGTCTTTTGTGGCTGTGCGCCACAGAATAGATTGTCGTATCAGGTTTTTGTAGCTGGGAGCAACAGACTTGATAGCCGTATGAACTTTTCTCTGTAGCTGCAAGCCAACAAGTCGATAACCGCGATATTTCGTGTTTTGTGGCTGTGCGCCACAGAATATAAAGTCGTATTAGGTTTTCGTAGCTGGGAGCAACAGACTTGATAGCCGTATGATTTTTTTTCTGTAGCTGCAAGGCAAAGAGTCAATCACCGCGTTAATTTGTCTTTTGTGGCTGTGCGCCACAGAATATAAAGTCGTATTAGGTTTTCGTAGCTGGGAGCAACAGACTTGATAGCCGTATGAACTTTTTTCTGTAGCTGCAAGGCAAAGAGGTAATAACCGCGTTAATTTGTCTCTTGTGGCTGTGCGCCACAGAATAGATTGTCGTATCAGGTTTTTGTAGCTGGGAGCAACAGACTTGATAGCCGTATGCACTTTTCTCTGTAGCTGCAAGCCAACAAGTCGATAACCGCGATATTTCGTGTTTTGTGGCTGTGCGCCACAGAATATAAAGTCGTATTAGGTTTTCGTAGCTGGGAGCAACAGACTTGATAGCCGTATGATTTTTTTTCTGTAGCTGCAAGGCAAAGAGTCAATAACCGCGTTAATTTGTCTTTTGTGGCTGTGCGCCACAGAATAGATTGTCGTATTAGGTTTTTGTAGCTGGGAGCAACAGATTTGATAGCCGTATGAAATATTTTCTGTAACTGCGAGGCAAAGAGTCAATAACCGCGTTAATTCGTCTTTTGTGGCTGTGCGCCACAGAATATATAGTCGTATTAGGTTTTTGTAGCTGGGAGCAACAGACTTGATAGCCGTATGAACTGTTCTCTGTAGCTGCAAGGCAAAGAGTCGATAACCGCGTTAATTCGTATTTTGTGGCTGTGCGCCACAGAATAGATAGTCGTATTAGGTTTTTTTAGCTGGGAGCAACATACTTGATAGCCGTATAACCTTTTTCCTGTAGCTGCACGGCAAAGAGTCAATAACCGCGTTAATTTGTCTTTTGTGGCTGTGCGCCACAGAATATAAAGTCGTATTAGGTTTTCGTAGCTGGGAGCAACAGACTTGATAGCCGTATGAATTTTTTTCTGTAGCTGCAAGGCAAAGAGGTAATAACCGCGTTAATTTGTCTTTTGTGGCTGTGCGCCACAGAATAGATTGTCGTATCAGGTTTTTGTAGCTGGGAGCAACAGACTTGATAGCCGTATGAACTTTTCTCTGTAGCTGCAAGCCAACAAGTCGATAACCGCGATAATTCGTATTTTGTGGCTGTGCGCCACAGAATAGATTGTCGTATTAGGTTTTTGTAGCTGGGAGCAACAGATTTGATAGCCGTATGAACTGTTCTTTGTAGCTGCAAGGCAAAGAGTCGATAACCGCGTTAATTCGTATTTTGTGGCTGTGCGCCACAGAATAGATAGTCGTATTAGGTTTTTGTAGCTGGGAGCAACATATTTGATAGCCGTATAACCTTTTTCCTGTAGCTGCACGGCAAAGAGTCAATAACCGCGTTAATTTGTCTTTTGTGGCTGTGCGCCACAGAATATAAAGTCGTATTAGGTTTTTGTAGCTGGGAGCAACAGACTTGATAGCCGTATGAACTTTTTTCTGTAGCTGCAAGGCAAAGAGGTAATAACCGCGTTAATTTGTCTTTTGTGGCTGTGCGCCACAGAATAGATTGTCGTATCAGGTTTTTGTAGCTGGGAGCAACAGACTTGATAGCCGTATGAACTTTTTTCTGTAGCTGCAAGGCAAAGAGGTAATAACCGCGTTAATTTGTCTTTTGTGGCTGTGCGCCACAGAATATAAAGTCGTATTAGGTTTTCGTAGCTGGGAGCAACAGACTTGATAGCCGTATGAACTTTTTTCTGTAGCTGCAAGGCAAAGAGGTAATAACCGCGTTAATTTGTCTTTTGTGGCTGTGCGCCACAGAATAGATTGTCGTATTAGGTTTTTTTAGCTGGGAGCAACATACTTGATAGCCGTATAACCTTTTTCCTGTAGCTGCACGGCAAAGAGTCAATAACCGCGTTAATTTGTCTTTTGTGGCTGTGCGCCACAGAATATAAAGTCGTATTAGGTTTTCGTAGCTGGGAGCAACAGACTTGATAGCCGTATGAATTTTTTTCTGTAGCTGCAAGGCAAAGAGGTAATAACCGCGTTAATTTGTCTTTTGTGGCTGTGCGCCACAGAATAGATTGTCGTATCAGGTTTTTGTAGCTGGGAGCAACAGACTTGATAGCCGTAGCTCTGTAGCTGCAAGCCAACAAGTCGATAACCGCGATAATTCGTATTTTGTGGCTGTGCGCCACAGAATAGATTGTCGTATTAGGTTTTTGTAGCTGGGAGCAACAGATTTGATAGCCGTATGAACTGTTCTTTGTAGCTGCAAGGCAAAGAGTCGATAACCGCGTTAATTCGTATTTTGTGGCTGTGCGCCACAGAATATAAAGTCGTATTAGGTTTTCGTAGCTGGGAGCAACAGACTTGATAGCCGTACGAACTTTTTTCTGTAGCTGCAAGGCAAAGAGGTAATAACCGCGTTAATTTGTCTTTTGTGGCTGTGCGCCACAGAATAGATTGTCGTATCAGGTTTTTGTAGCTGGGAGCAACAGACTTGATAGCCGTATGAACTTTTCTCTGTAGCTGCAAGCCAACAAGTCGATAACCGCGATATTTCGTGTTTTGTGGCTGTGCGCCACAGAATATAAAGTCGTATTAGGTTTTCGTAGCTGGGAGCAACAGACTTGATAGCCGTATGATTTTTTTTCTGTAGCTGCAAGGCAAAGAGTCAATAACCGCGTTAATTTGTCTTTTGTGGCTGTGCGCCACAGAATATAAAGTCGTATTAGGTTTTCGTAGCTGGGAGCAACAGACTTGATAGCCGTATGAACTTTTTTCTGTAGCTGCAAGGCAAAGAGGTAATAACCGCGTTAATTTGTCTTTTGTGGCTGTGCGCCACAGAATAGATTGTCGTATCAGGTTTTTGTAGCTGGGAGCAACAGACTTGATAGCCGTATGAACTTTTCTCTGTAGCTGCAAGCCAACAAGTCGATAACCGCGATATTTCGTGTTTTGTGGCTGTGCGCCACAGAATATAAAGTCGTATTAGGTTTTCGTAGCTGGGAGCAACAGACTTGATAGCCGTATGATTTTTTTTCTGTAGCTGCAAGGCAAAGAGTCAATAACCGCGTTAATTTGTCTTTTGTGGCTGTGCGCCACAGAATAGATTGTCGTATTAGGTTTTTGTAGCTGGGAGCAACAGATTTGATAGCCGTATGAAATATTTTCTGTAACTGCGAGGCAAAGAGTCAATAACCGCGTTAATTCGTCTTTTGTGGCTGTGCGCCACAGAATATATAGTCGTATTAGGTGTTTGTAGCTGGGAGCAACAGACTTGATAGCCGTATGAACTGTTCTCTGTAGCTGCAAGGCAAAGAGTCGATAACCGCGTTAATTCGTATTTTGTGGCTGTGCGCCACAGAATAGATAGTCGTATTAGGTTTTTTTAGCTGGGAGCAACATACTTGATAGCCGTATAACCTTTTTCCTGTAGCTGCACGGCAAAGAGTCAATAACCGCGTTAATTTGTCTTTTGTGGCTGTGCGCCACAGAATATAAAGTCGTATTAGGTTTTCGTAGCTGGGAGCAACAGACTTGATAGCCGTATGAATTTTTTTCTGTAGCTGCAAGGCAAAGAGGTAATAACCGCGTTAATTTGTCTTTTGTGGCTGTGCGCCACAGAATAGATTGTCGTATCAGGTTTTTGTAGCTGGGAGCAACAGACTTGATAGCCGTATGAACTTTTCTCTGTAGCTGCAAGCCAACAAGTCGATAACCGCGATAATTCGTATTTTGTGGCTGTGCGCCACAGAATAGATTGTCGTATTAGGTTTTTGTAGCTGGGAGCAACAGATTTGATAGCCGTATGAACTGTTCTTTGTAGCTGCAAGGCAAAGAGTCGATAACCGCGTTAATTCGTATTTTGTGGCTGTGCGCCACAGAATAGATAGTCGTATTAGGTTTTTGTAGCTGGGAGCAACATATTTGATAGCCGTATAACCTTTTTCCTGTAGCTGCACGGCAAAGAGTCAATAACCGCGTTAATTTGTCTTTTGTGGCTGTGCGCCACAGAATATAAAGTCGTATTAGGTTTTTGTAGCTGGGAGCAACAGACTTGATAGCCGTATGAACTTTTTTCTGTAGCTGCAAGGCAAAGAGGTAATAACCGCGTTATTTTGTCTTTTGTGGCTGTGCGCCACAGAATAGATTGTCGTATCAGGTTTTTGTAGCTGGGAGCAACAGACTTGATAGCCGTATGAACTTTTTTCTGTAGCTGCAAGGCAAAGAGGTAATAACCGCGTTAATTTGTCTTTTGTGGCTGTGCGCCACAGAATATAAAGTCGTATTAGGTTTTCGTAGCTGGGAGCAACAGACTTGATAGCCGTATGAACTTTTTTCTGTATCTGCAAGGCAAAGAGGTAATAACCGCGTTAATTTGTCTTTTGTGGCTGTGCGCCACAGAATAGATTGTCGTATCAGGTTTTTGTAGCTGGGAGCAACAGACTTGATAGCCGTATGAACTTTTCTCTGTAGCTGCAAGCCAACAAGTCGATAACCGCGATATTTCGTGTTTTGTGGCTGTGCGCCACAGAATATAAAGTCGTATTAGGTTTTCGTAGCTGGGAGCAACAGACTTGATAGCCGTATGATTTTTTTTTCTGTAGCTGCAAGGCAAAGAGTCAATAACCGCGTTAATTTGTCTTTTGTGGCTGTGCGCCACAGAATATAAAGTCGTATTAGGTTTTCGTAGCTGGGAGCAACAGACTTGATAGCCGTATGAACTTTTTTCTGTAGCTGCAAGGCAAAGAGGTAATAACCGCGTTAATTTGTCTTTTGTGGCTGTGCGCCACAGAATAGATTGTCGTATCAGGTTTTTGTAGCTGGGAGCAACAGACTTGATAGCCGTATGAACTTTTCTCTGTAGCTGCAAGCCAACAAGTCGATAACCGCGATATTTCGTGTTTTGTGGCTGTGCGCCACAGAATATAAAGTCGTATTAGGTTTTCGTAGCTGGGAGCAACAGACTTGATAGCCGTATGATTTTTTTTCTGTAGCTGCAAGGCAAAGAGTCAATAACCGCGTTAATTTGTCTTTTGTGCTGTGCGCCACAGAATAGATTGTCGTATTAGGTTTTTGTAGCTGGGAGCAACAGATTTGATAGCCGTATGAAATATTCTCTGTAACTGCGAGGCAAAGAGTCAATAACCGCGTTAATTCGTCTTTTGTGGCTGTGCGCCACAGAATATATAGTCGTATTAGGTTTTTGTAGCTGGGAGCAACAGACTTGATAGCCGTATGAACTGTTCTCTGTAGCTGCAAGGCAAAGAGTCGATAACCGCGTTAATTCGTATTTTGTGGCTGTGCGCCACAGAATAGATAGTCGTATTAGGTTTTTTTAGCTGGGAGCAACATACTTGATAGCCGTATAACCTTTTTCCTGTAGCTGCACGGCAAAGAGTCAATAACCGCGTTAATTTGTCTTTTGTGGCTGTGCGCCACAGAATATAAAGTCGTATTAGGTTTTCGTAGCTGGAGCAACAGACTTGATAGCCGTATGAATTTTTTTCTGTAGCTGCAAGGCAAAGAGGTAATAACCGCGTTAATTTGTCTTTTGTGGCTGTGCGCCACAGAATAGATTGTCGTATCAGGTTTTTGTAGCTGGGAGCAACAGACTTGATAGCCGTATGAACTTTTCTCTGTAGCTGCAAGCCAACAAGTCGATAACCGCGATAATTCGTATTTTGTGGCTGTGCGCCACAGAATAGATTGTCGTATTAGGTTTTTGTAGCTGGGAGCAACATATTTGATAGCCGTATGAACTGTTCTTTGTAGCTGCAAGGCAAAGAGTCGATAACCGCGTTAATTCGTATTTTGTGGCTGTGCGCCACAGAATAGATAGTCGTATTAGGTTTTTGTAGCTGGGAGCAACATATTTGATAGCCGTATAACCTTTTTCCTGTAGCTGCACGGCAAAGAGTCAATAACCGGCGTTAATTTGTCTTTTGTGGCTGTGCGCCACAGAATATAAAGTCGTATTAGGTTTTTGTAGCTGGGAGCAACAGACTTGATAGCCGTATGAACTTTTTTCTGTAGCTGCAAGGCAAAG
The DNA here is from genome assembly GCA_964036275.1 of Litoditis marina. Classification (NCBI taxonomy): domain Eukaryota; kingdom Metazoa; phylum Nematoda; class Chromadorea; order Rhabditida; family Rhabditidae; genus Litoditis; species Litoditis marina. The sequence continues at coordinate 68,527 of CAXIWQ010000477.1, forward strand.
AGGTAATAACCGCGTTAATTTGTCTTTGTGGCTGTGCGCCACAGAATAGATTGTCGTATCAGGTTTTTGTAGCTGGGAGCAACAGACTTGATAGCCGTATGAACTTTTTTCTGTAGCTGCAAGGCAAAGAGGTAATAACCGCGTTAATTTGTCTTTTGTGGCTGTGCGCCATAGGATATAGAGTCGTATTAGGTTTTTGTAGCCATGAGCAACAGACTTGATAGCCGTATAAACTTTTTTCTGTAGCTGCAAGGCAAAGAGTCGATAACCGCGTTATATCGTATTTTGTGCTGTGTGCCACAGAATAGATAGTTGTATTGGGTTTTTCTAGCTGGAGCAACATACTTGATAGCCATATAAACTTTTTTCTGTAGCTGCACGGCAAAGAGTCAATAACCGCGTTAATTTGTCTTTTGTGGCTGTGCGCCACAGAATATAAAGTCGTATTAGGTTTTTGTAGCTGGGAGCAACAGACTTGATAGCCGTATAAACTTTTTTTCTGTAGCTGCAAGGCAAAGAGGTAATAACCGCGTTAATTTGTCTTTTGTGGCTGTGCGCCACAGAATAGATTGTCGTATCAGGTTTTTGTAGCTGGGAGCAACAGACTTGATAGCCGTATAAACTTTTCTCTGTAGCTGCAAGCCAACAAGTCGATAACCGCGATAATTCGTATTTTGTGGCTGTGCGCCACAGAATAGATTGTCGTATTAGGTTTTTGTAGCTGGGAGCAACAGATTTGATAGCCGTATGAACTGTTCTTTGTAGCTGCAAGGCAAAGAGTCGATAACCGCGTTAATTCGTATTTTGTGGCTGTGCGCCACAGAATAGATAGTCGTATTAGGTTTTTGTAGCTGGGAGCAACATATTTGATAGCCGTATAACCTTTTTTTCTGTAGCTGCACGGCAAAGAGTCAATAACCGCGTTAATTTGTCTTTTGTGGCTGTGCGCCACAGAATATAAAGTCGTATTAGGTTTTTGTAGCTGGAGCAACAGACTTGATAGCCGTATGAACTTTTTTCTGTAGCTGCAAGGCAAAGAGGTAATAACCGCGTTAATTTGTCTTTTGTGGCTGTGCGCCACAGAATAGATTGTCGTATCAGGTTTTTGTAGCTGGGAGCAACAGACTTGATAGCCGTATGAACTTTTTTCTGTAGCTGCAAGGCAAAGAGGTAATAACCGCGTTAATTTGTCTTTTGTGGGCTGTGCGCCATAGGATATAAAGTCGTATTAGGTTTTTGTAGCCATGAGCAACAGACTTGATAGCCGTTTAAAACTTTTTTCTGTAGCTGCAAGGCAAAGAGTCGATAACCGCGTTATATCGTATTTTGTGGCTGTGTGCCACAGAATAGATAGTTGTATTGGGTTTTTCTAGCTGGAGCAACATACTTGATAGCCATATAAACTTTTTTCTGTAGCTGCACGGCAAAGAGTCAATAACCGCGTTAATTTGTCTTTTGTGGCTGTGCGCCACAGAATATAAAGTCGTATTAGGTTTTTGTAGCTGGGAGCAACATACTTGATAGCCGTATAAACTTTTTTCTGTAGCTGCAAGGCAAAGAGGTAATAACCGCGTTAATTTGTCTTTTGTGGCTGTGCGCACAGAATATAAAGTCGTATTAGGTTTTTGTAGCTGGGAGCAACAGATTTGATAGCCGTATGAAATGTTCTCTGTAACTGCAAGGCAAAGAGTCAATAACCGCGTTAATTTGTATTTTGTGGCTGTGCGCCACAGAATATAAAGTCGTATTATGTTTTTGTAGTTGGAAGCAACAGACTTGATAGCCGTATGATTTTTTTTTTGTAGCTGCAAGTCAAAATGTCAATAACCGCGTTAATTCGTCTTTGTGGCTGTGCGCCTCAGAATAGATTGTCGTATTAGGTTTTTGTAGCTGGGAGCAACAGATTTGATAGCCGTATGAAATGTTCTCTGTAACTGCGAGGCAAAGAGTCAATAACCGCGTTAATTCGTCTTTTGTGGCTGTGCGCCACAGAATATATAGTCGTATTAGGTTTTTGTAGCTGGGAGCAACAAACTTGATAGCCGTATGAACTTTTCTCTGTAGCTGCAAGCCAACAAGTCGATAACCGCGATAATTTGTATTTTGTGGCTGTGCGCCACAGAATAGATTGTCGTATTAGGTTTTTGTAGCTGGGAGCAACAGATTTGATAGCCGTATGAACTGTTCTCTGTAGCTGCAAGGCAAAGAGTCGATAACCGCGTCAATTCGTATTTTGTGGCTGTGCGCCACAGAATAGATAGTCGTATTAGGTTTTTGTAGCTGGGAGCAACATACTTGGTAGCCGTATAACCTTTTTCCTGTAGCTGCACGGCAAAGAGTCAATAACCGCGTTAATTTGTCTTTTGTGGCTGTGCGCCACAGAATAGATTGTCGTATTAGGTTTTTGTAGCTGGGAGCAACAGATTTGATAGCCGTATGAAATATTCTCTGTAACTGCGAGGCAAAGAGTCAATAACCGCGTTAATTCGTCTTTTGTGGCTGTGCGCCACAGAATATATAGTCGTATTAGGTTTTTGTAGCTGGGAGCAACAAACTTGATAGCCGTATGAACTGTTCTCTGCAGCTGCAAGGCAAAGAGGTAATAACCGCGTTAATTTGTCTTTTGTGGCTGTGCGCCACAGAATATAAAGTCGTATTAGGTTTTTGTAGCTGGGAGCAACAGACTTGATAGCCGTATAAACTTTTTTTCTGTAGCTGCAAGGCAAAGAGGTAATAACCGCGTTAATTTGTCTTTTGTGGCTGTGCGCCACAGAATAGATTGTCGTATCAGGTTTTTGTAGCTGGGAGCAACAGACTTGATAGCCGTATAAACTTTTCTCTGTAGCTGCAAGCCAACAAGTCGATAACCGCGATAATTCGTATTTTGTGGCTGTGCGCCACAGAATAGATTGTCGTATTAGGTTTTTGTAGCTGGGAGCAACAGATTTGATAGCCGTATGAACTGTTCTTTGTAGCTGCAAGGCAAAGAGTCGATAACCGCGTTAATTCGTATTTTGTGGCTGTGCGCCACAGAATAGATAGTCGTATTAGGTTTTTGTAGCTGGAGCAACATATTTGATAGCCGTATAACCTTTTTTCTGTAGCTGCACGGCAAAGAGTCAATAACCGCGTTAATTTGTCTTTTGTGGCTGTGCGCCACAGAATATAAAGTCGTATTAGGTTTTTGTAGCTGGGAGCAACAGACTTGATAGCCGTATGAACTTTTTTCTGTAGCTGCAAGGCAAAGAGGTAATAACCGCGTTAATTTGTCTTTTGTGGCTGTGCGCCACATAATAGATTGTCGTATCAGGTTTTTGTAGCTGGGAGCAACAGACTTGATAGCCGTATGAACTTTTTTCTGTAGCTGCAAGGCAAAGAGGTAATAACCGCGTTAATTTGTCTTTTGTGGCTGTGCGCCATAGGATATAAAGTCGTATTAGGTTTTTGTAGCCATGAGCAACAGACTTGATAGCCGTTTAAACTTTTTTCTGTAGCTGCAAGGCAAAGAGTCGATAACCGCGTTATATCGTATTTTGTGGCTGTGTGCCACAGAATAGATAGTTGTATTGGGTTTTTCTAGCTGGGAGCAACATACTTGATAGCCATATAAACTTTTTTCTGTAGCTGCACGGCAAAGAGTCAATAACCGCGTTAATTTGTCTTTTGTGGCTGTGCGCCACAGAATATAAAGTCGTATTAGGTTTTTGTAGCTGGGAGCAACATACTTGATAGCCGTATAAACTTTTTTTCTGTAGCTGCAAGGCAAAGAGGTAATAACCGCGTTAATTTGTCTTTTGTGGCTGTGCGCCACAGAATATAAAGTCGTATTAGGTTTTTGTAGCTGGGAGCAACAGATTTGATAGCCGTATGAAATGTTCTCTGTAACTGCAAGGCAAAGAGTCAATAACCGCGTTAATTTGTATTTTGTGGCTGTGCGCCACAGAATATAAAGTCGTATTATGTTTTTGTAGTTGGAAGCAACAGACTTGATAGCCGTATGATTTTTTTTTTGTAGCTGCAAGTCAAAATGTCAATAACCGCGTTAATTCGTCTTTGTGGCTGTGCGCCTCAGAATAGATTGTCGTATTAGGTTTTTGTAGCTGGGAGCAACAGATTTGATAGCCGTATGAAATGTTCTCTGTAACTGCGAGGCAAAGAGTCAATAACCGCGTTAATTCGTCTTTTGTGGCTGTGCGCCACAGAATATATAGTCGTATTAGGTTTTTGTAGCTGGGAGCAACAAACTTGATAGCCGTATGAACTTTTCTCTGTAGCTGCAAGCCAACAAGTCGATAACCGCGATAATTTGTATTTGTGGCTGTGCGCCACAGAATAGATTGTCGTATTAGGTTTTTGTAGCTGGGAGCAACAGATTTGATAGCCGTATGAACTGTTCTCTGTAGCTGCAAGGCAAAGAGTCGATAACCGCGTCAATTCGTATTTGTGGCTGTGCGCCACAGAATAGATAGTCGTATTAGGTTTTTGTAGCTGGGAGCAACATACTTGGTAGCCGTATAACCTTTTTCCTGTAGCTGCACGGCAAAGAGTCAATAACCGCGTTAATTTGTCTTTTGTGGCTGTGCGCCACAGAATAGATTGTCGTATTAGGTTTTTGTAGCTGGGAGCAACAGATTGATAGCCGTATGAAATATTCTCTGTAACTGCGAGGCAAAGAGTCAATAACCGCGTTAATTCGTCTTCTGTGGCTGTGCGCCACAGAATATATAGTCGTATTAGGTTTTTGTAGCTGGGAGCAACAAACTTGATAGCCGTATGAACTGTTCTCTGCAGCTGCAAGGCAAAGAGGTAATAACCGCGTTAATTTGTCTTTTGTGGCTGTGCGCCACAGAATATAAAGTCGTATTAGGTTTTTGTAGCTGGGAGCAACAGATTTGATAGCCGTATGAATGTTCTCTGTAACTGCAAGGCAAAGAGTCAATAACCGCGTTAATTTGTATTTTGTGGCTGTGCGCCACAGAATAGATAGTCGTATTAGGTTTTTGTAGCTGGAGCAACATACTTGGTAGCCGTATAACCTTTTTCCTGTAGCTGCACGGCAAAGAGTCAATAACCGCGTTAATTTGTCTTTTGTGGCTGTGCGCCACAGAATAGATTGTCGTATTAGGTTTTTGTAGCTGGGAGCAACAGATTTGATAGCCGTATGAAATATTCTCTGTAACTGCGAGGCAAAGAGTCAATAACCGCGTTAATTCGTCTTTTGTGGCTGTGCGCCACAGAATATATAGTCGTATTAGGTTTTTGTAGCTGGGAGCAACAAACTTGATAGCCGTATGAACTGTTCTCTGCAGCTGCAAGGCAAAGAGGTAATAACCGCGTTAATTTGTCTTTTGTGGCTGTGCGCCACAGAATATAAAGTCGTATTAGGTTTTTGTAGCTGGGAGCAACAGATTTGATAGCCGTATGAAATGTTCTCTGTAACTGCAAGGCAAAGAGTCAATAACCGCGTTAATTTGTATTTTGTGGCTGTGCGCCACAGAATATAAAGTCGTATTATGTTTTTGTAGTTGGAAGCAACAGACTTGATAGCCGTATGATTTTTTTTTGTAGCTGCAAGTCAAAATGTCAATAACCGCGTTAATTCGTCTTTGTGGCTGTGCGCCTCAGAATAGATTGTCGTATTAGGTTTTTGTAGCTGGGAGCAACAGATTTGATAGCCGTATGAAATGCTCTCTGTAACTGCGAGGCAAAGAGTCAATAACCGCGTTAATTCGTCTTTTGTGGCTGTGCGCCACAGAATATATAGTCGTATTAGGTTTTGTAGCTGGGAGCAACAAACTTGATAGCCGTATGAACTTTTCTCTGTAGCTGCAAGCCAACAAGTCGATAACCGCGATAATTTGTATTTTGTGGCTGTGCGCCACAGAATAGATTGTCGTATTAGGTTTTTGTAGCTGGGAGCAACAGATTTGATAGCCGTATGAACTGTTCTCTGTAGCTGCAAGGCAAAGAGTCGATAACCGCGTCAATTCGTATTTTGTGGCTGTGCGCCACAGAATAGATAGTCGTATTAGGTTTTTGTAGCTGGGAGCAACATACTTGGTAGCCGTATAACCTTTTTCCTGTAGCTGCACGGCAAAGAGTCAATAACCGCGTTAATTTGTCTTTTGTGGCTGTGCGCCACAGAATAGATTGTCGTATTAGGTTTTTGTAGCTGGGAGCAACAGATTTGATAGCCGTATGAAATATTCTCTGTAACTGCGAGGCAAAGAGTCAATAACCGCGTTAATTCGTATTTTGTGGCTGTGCGCCACAGAATATATAGTCGTATTAGGTTTTTGTAGCTGGGAGCAACAGACTTGATAGCCGTATGAACTGTTCTCTGTAGCTGCAAGGCAAAGAGTCAATAACCGCGTTAATTTGTCTTTTGTAACTGTGCGCCACAGAATATAGAGTCGTATTAGGTTTTCGTAGCTGGGAGCAACAGACTTGATAGCCGTATGAATTTTTTTCTGTAGCTGCAAGGCACAGAGGTAATAACCGCGTTAATTTGTCTTTTGTGGCTGTGCGCCACAGAATAGATTGTCGTATCAGGTTTTTGTAGCTGGGAGCAACAGACTTGATAGCCGTATGAACTTTTCTATGTAGCTGCAAGCCAACAAGTCGATAACCGCGATAATTCGTATTTTGTGGCTGTGCGCCACAGAATAGATAGTCGTATTAGGTTTTTGTAGCTGGGAGCAACATATTTGATAGCCGTATAACCTTTTTCCTGTAGCTGCACGGCAAAGAGTCAATAACCGCGTTAATTTGTCTTTTGTGGCTGTGCGCCACAGAATATAAAGTCGTATTAGGTTTTTGTAGCTGGGAGCAACAGACTTGATAGCCGTATGAACTTTTTTCTGTAGCTGCAAGGCAAAGAGGTAATAACCGCGTTAATTTGTCTTTTGTGGCTGTGCGCCACAGAATAGATTGTCGTATCAGGTTTTTGTAGCTGGGAGCAACAGACTTGATAGCCGTATGAACTTTTTTCTGTAGCTGCAAGGCAAAGAGGTAATAACCGCGTTAATTTGTCTTTTGTGGCTGTGCGCCACAGAATAGATTGTCGTATCAGGTTTTTGTAGCTGGGAGCAACAGACTTGATAGCCGTATGAACTTTTTTCTGTAGCTGCAAGGCAAAGAGGTAATAACCGCGTTAATTTGTCTTTTGTGGCTGTGCGCCATAGGATATAAAGTCGTATTAGGTTTTTGTAGCCATGAGCAACAGACTTGATAGCCGTATAAACTTTTTTTTGTAGCTGCAAGGCAAAAAGTCGATAACCGCGTTATATCGTATTTTGTGGCTGTGTGCCACAGAATAGATAGTTGTATTGGGTTTTTCTAGCTGGGAGCAACATACTTGATAGCCATATAAACTTTTTTCTGTAGCTGCACGGCAAAGAGTCAATAACCGCGTAAATTTGTCTTTTGTGGCTGTGCGCCACAGAATATAAAGTCGTATTAGGTTTTTGTAGCTGGGAGCAACAGACTTGATAGCCGTATAAACTTTTTTTCTGTAGCTGCAAGGCAAAGAGATAATAACCGCGTTAATTTGTCTTTTGTGGCTGTGCGCCACAGAATATAAAGTCGTATTAGGTTTTTGTAGCTGGGAGCAACAGATTTGATAGCCGTATGAAATGTTCTCTGTAACTGCGAGGCAAAGAGTCAATAACCGCGTTAATTCGTCTTTTGTGGCTGTGCGCCACAGAATATATAGTCGTATTAGGGTTTTGTAGCTGGGAGCAACAGACTTGATAGCCGTATGAACTTTTTTCTGTAGCTGCAAGCCAACAAGTCGATAACCGCGATAATTTGTATTTTGTGGCTGTGCGCCACAGAATAGATTGTCGTATTAGGTTTTTGTAGCTGGGAGCAACAGATTTGATAGCCGTATGAACTGTTCTCTGTAGCTGCAAGGCAAAGAGTCGATAACCGCGTCAATTCGTATTTTGTGGCTGTGCGCCACAGAATAGATAGTCGTATTAGGTTTTTGTAGCTGGGAGCAACATACTTGGTAGCCGTATAACCTTTTTCCTGTAGCTGCACGGCAAAGAGTCAATAACCGCGTTAATTCGTCTTTTGTGGCTGTGCGCCACAGAATATGAAGTCGTATTAGGTTTTTGTAGCTGGGAGCAACAGACTTGATGGCCGTATGAACTTTTTTCTGTAGCTGCAAGGCAAAGAAGTAATAACCGCGTTAATTTGTCTTTTGTGGCTGTGCGCCACAGAATATATTGTCGTATCAGGTTTTTGTAGCTGGGAGCAACAGACTTGATAGCCGTATGAACTTTTCTCTGTAGCTGCAAGTCAACAAGTCGATAACCGCGATATTTCGTGTTTTGTGGCTGTGCGCCACAGAATAGATTGTCGTATTAAGTTTTTGTAGCTGGGAGCGACAGATTTGATAGCCGTATGAACTGTTCTCTGTAGCTGCAAGGCAAAGAGTCGATAACCGCGTTAATTCGTATTTTGTGGCTGTGCGCCACAGAATAGATAGTCGTATCAGGTTTTTGTAGCTGGGAGCAACATACTTGATAGCCGTATAACCTTTTTCCTGTAGCTGCACGGCAAATAGTCAATAACCGCGTTAATTTGTCTTTTGTGGCTGTGCGCCACAGAATATAAAGTCGTATTAGGTTTTTGTAGCTGGGAGCAACAGACTTGATAGCCGTATGAACTTTTTTCTGTAGCTGCAAGGCAAAGAGGTAATAACCGCGTTAATTTGTCTTTTGTGGCTGTGCGCCACAGAATAGATTGTCGTATTAGGTTTTTGTAGCTGGGAGCGACAGATTTGATAGCCGTATGAACTGTTCTCTGTAGCTGCAAGGCAAAGAGTCGATAACCGCGTTAATTTGTCTTTTGTGGCTGTGCGCCACAGAATAGATAGTCGTATCAGGTTTTTGTAGCTGGGAGCAACATACTTGATAGCCGTATAACCTTTTTCCTGTAGCTGCACGGCAAAGAGTCAATAACCGCGTTAATTTGTCTTTTGTGGCTGTGCGCCACAGAATATAAAGTCGTATTAGGTTTTTGTAGCTGGGAGCAACAGACTTGATAGCCGTATGAACTTTTTTCTGTAGCTGCAAGGCAAAGAGGTAATAACCGCGTTAATTTGTCTTTTGTGGCTGTGCGCCACAGTATATAAAGTCGTATTAGGTTTTTGTAGCCATGAGCAACAGACTTGATAGCCGTATAAACTTTTTTTTGTAGCTGCAAGCCAACAAGTCGATAACCGCGATAATTCGTATTTTGTGGCTGTGCGCCACAGAATAGATTGTCGTATTAGGTTTTTGTAGCTGGGAGCAACAGATTTGATAGCCGTATGAACTGTTCTTTGTAGCTGCAAGGCAAAGAGTCGATAACCGCGTTAATTCGTATTTTGTGGCTGTGCGCCACAGAATAGATAGTCGTATTAGGTTTTTGTAGCTGGAAGCAACATATTTGATAGCCGTATAACCTTTTTTCTGTAGCTACACGGCAAAGAGTCAATAACCGCGTTAATTTGTCTTTTGTGGCTGTGCGCCACAGAATATAAAGTCGTATTAGGTTTTTGTAGCTGGGAGCAACAGACTTGATAGCCGTATGAACTTTTTTCTGTAGCTGCAAGGCAAAGAGGTAATAACCGCGTTAATTTGTCTTTTGTGGCTGTGCGCCACAGAATAGATTGTCGTATCAGGTTTTTGTAGCTGGGAGCAACAGACTTGATAGCCGTATGAACTTTTTTCTGTAGCTGCAAGGCAAAGAGGTAATAACCGCGTTAATTTGTCTTTTGTGGCTGTGCGCCATAGGATATAAAGTCGTATTAGGTTTTTGTAGCCATGAGCAACAGACTTGATAGCCGTTTAAACTTTTTTCTGTAGCTGCAAGGCAAAGAGTCGATAACCGCGTTATATCGTATTTTGTGGCTGTGTGCCACAGAATAGATAGTTGTATTGGGTTTTTCTAGCTGGGAGCAACATACTTGATAGCCATATAAACTTTTTTCTGTAGCTGCACGGCAAAGAGTCAATAACCGCGTTAATTTGTCTTTTGTGGCTGTGCGCCACAGAATATAGAGTCGTATTAGGTTTTTGTAGCTGGGAGCAACATACTTGATAGCCGTATAAACTTTTTTCTGTAGCTGCAAGGCAAAGAGGTAATAACCGCGTTAATTTGTCTTTTGTGGCTGTGCGCCACAGAATATAAAGTCGTATTAGGTTTTTGTAGCTGGGAGCAACAGATTTGATAGCCGTATGAAATGTTCTCTGTAACTGCAAGGCAAAGAGTCAATAACCGCGTTAATTTGTATTTTGTGGCTGTGCGCCACAGAATATAAAGTCGTATTATGTTTTTGTAGTTGGAAGCAACAGACTTGATAGCCGTATGATTTTTTTTTGTAGCTGCAAGTCAAAATGTCAATAACCGCGTTAATTCGTCTTTGTGGCTGTGCGCCTCAGAATAGATTGTCGTATTAGGTTTTTGTAGCTGGGAGCAACAGATTTGATAGCCGTATGAAATGTTCTCTGTAACTGCGAGGCAAAGAGTCAATAACCGGTTAATTCGTCTTTTGTGGCTGTGCGCCACATAATATATAGTCGTATTAGGTTTTTGTAGCTGGGAGCAACAAACTTGATAGCCGTATGAACTTTTCTCTGTAGCTGCAAGCCAACAAGTCGATAACCGCGATAATTTGTATTTTGTGGCTGTGCGCCACAGAATAGATTGTCGTATTAGGTTTTTGTAGCTGGGAGCAACAGATTTGATAGCCGTATGAACTGTTCTCTGTAGCTGCAAGGCAAAGAGTCGATAACCGCGTCAATTCGTATTTTGTGGCTGTGCGCCACAGAATAGATAGTCGTATTAGGTTTTTGTAGCTGGGAGCAACATACTTGGTAGCCGTATAACCTTTTTCCTGTAGCTGCACGGCAAAGAGTCAATAACCGCGTTAATTTGTCTTTTGTGGCTGTGCGCCACAGAATAGATTGTCGTATTAGGTTTTTGTAGCTGGGAGCAACAGATTTGATAGCCGTATGAAATATTCTCTGTAACTGCGAGGCAAAGAGTCAATAACCGCGTTAATTCGTCTTTTGTGGCTGTGCGCCACAGAATATATAGTCGTATTAGGTTTTTGTAGCTGGAGCAACAGACTTGATAGCCGTATGAACTGTTCTCTGTAGCTGCAAGGCAAAGAGGTAATAACCGCGTTAATTTGTCTTTTGTGGCTGTGCGCCACAGAATATAAAGTCGTATTAGGTTTTTGTAGCTGGGAGCAACAGATTTGATAGCCGTATGAAATATTCTCTGTAACTGCGAGGCAAAGAGTCAATAACCGCGTTAATTCGTCTTTTGTGGCTGTGCGCCACAGAATATATAGTCGTATTAGGTTTTTGTAGCTGGGAGAAACATATTTGATAGCCGTATAACCTTTTTCCTGTAGCTGCACGGCAAAGAGTCAATAACCGCGTTAATTTGTCTTTTGTGGCTGTGCGCCACAAAAATAAAGTCGTATTAGGTTTTTGTAGCTGGGAGCAACAGACTTGATAGCCGTATGAACTTTTTTCTGTAGCTGCAAGGCAAAGAGGTAATAACCGCGTTAATTTGTCTTTTGTGGCTGTGCGCCACAGAATAGATTGTCGTATCATGTTTTTGTAGCTGGGAGCAACAGACTTGATAGCCGTATGAACTTTTTTCTGTAGCTGCAAGGCAAAGAGGTAATAACCGCGTTAATTTGTCTTTTGTGGATGTGCGCCACAGAATAGATTGTCGTATCAGGTTTTTGTAGCTGGGAGCAACAGACTTGATAGCCGTATGAACTTTTTTCTGTAGCTGCAAGGCAAAGAGGTAATAACCGCGTTAATTTGTCTTTTGTGGCTGTGCGCCATAGGATATAAAGTCGTATTAGGTTTTTGTAGCCATGAGCAACAGACTTGATAGCCGTATAAACTTTTTTTTGTAGCTGCAAGGCAAAAAGTCGATAACCGCGTTATATCGTATTTTGTGGCTGTGTGCCACAGAATAGATAGTTGTATTGGGTTTTTCTAGCTGGGAGCAACATACTTGATAGCCATATAAACTTTTTTCTGTAGCTGCACGGCAAAGAGTCAATAACCGCGTTAATTTGTCTTTTGTGGCTGTGCGCCACAGAATATAAAGTCGTATTAGGTTTTTGTAGCTGGGAGCAACAGACTTGATAGCCGTATAAACTGTTTTTCTGTAGCTGCAAGGCAAAGAGATAATAACCGCGTTAATTTGTCTTTTGTGGCTGTGCGCCACAGAATATAAAGTCGTATTAGGTTTTTGTAGCTGGGAGCAACAGATTTGATAGCCGTATGAAATGTTCTCTGTAACTGCGAGGCAAAGAGTCAATAACCGCGTTAATTCGTCTTTTGTGGCTGTGCGCCACAGAATATATAGTCGTATTAGGGTTTTGTAGCTGGGAGCAACAGACTTGATAGCCGTATGAACTTTTCTCTGTAGCTGCAAGCCAACAAGTCGATAACCACGATAATTTGTATTTTGTGGCTGTGCGCCACAGAATAGATTGTCGTATTAGGTTTTTGTAGCTGGGAGCAACAGATTTGATAGCCGTATGAACTGTTCTCTGTAGCTGCAAGGCAAAGAGTCGATAACCGCGTCAATTCGTATTTTGTGGCTGTGCGCCACAGAATAGATAGTCGTATTAGGTTTTTGTAGCTGGGAGCAACATACTTGGTAGCCGTATAACCTTTTTCCTGTAGCTGCACGGCAAAGAGTCAATAACCGCGTTAATTCGTCTTTTGTGGCTGTGCGCCACAGAATATGAAGTCGTATTAGGTTTTTGTAGCTGGGAGCAACAGACTTGATGGCCGTATGAACTTTTTTCTGTAGCTGCAAGGCAAAGAAGTAATAACCGCGTTAATTTGTCTTTTGTGGCTGTGCGCCACAGAATATATTGTCGTATCAGGTTTTTGTAGCTGGAGCAACAGACTTGATAGCCGTATGAACTTTTCTCTGTAGCTGCAAGCCAACAAGTCGATAACCGCGATATTTCGTGTTTTGTGGCTGTGCGCCACAGAATAGATTGTCGTATTAAGTTTTTGTAGCTGGGAGCGACAGATTTGATAGCCGTATGAACTGTTCTCTGTAGCTGCAAGGCAAAGAGTCGATAACCGCGTTAATTCGTATTTTGTGGCTGTGCGCCACAGAATAGATAGTCGTATCAGGTTTTTGTAGCTGGGAGCAACATACTTGATAGCCGTATAACCTTTTTCCTGTAGCTGCACGGCAAAGAGTCAATAACCGCGTTAATTTGTCTTTTGTGGCTGTGCGCCACAGAATATAAAGTCGTATTAGGTTTTTGTAGCTGGGAGCAACAGACTTGATAGCCGTATGAACTTTTTTCTGTAGCTGCAAGGCAAAGAGGTAATAACCGCGTTAATTTGTCTTTTGTGGCTGTGCGCCACAGAATAGATTGTCGTATTAGGTTTTTGTAGCTGGGAGCGACAGATTTGATAGCCGTATGAACTGTTCTCTGTAGCTGCAAGGCAAAGAGTCGATAACCGCGTTAATTTGTCTTTTGTGGCTGTGCGCCACAGAATAGATAGTCGTATCAGGTTTTTGTAGCTGGGAGCAACATACTTGATAGCCGTATAACCTTTTTCCTGTAGCTGCACGGCAAAGAGTCAATAACCGCGTTAATTTGTCTTTTGTGGCTGTGCGCCACAGAATATAAAGTCGTATTAGGTTTTTGTAGCTGGGAGCAACAGACTTGATAGCCGTATGAACTTTTTTTCTGTAGCTGCAAGGCAAAGAGGTAATAACCGCGTTAATTTGTCTTTTGTGGCTGTGCGCCACAGGATATAAAGTCGTATTAGGTTTTTGTAGCCATGAGCAACAGACTTGATAGCCGTATAAACTTTTTTCTGTAGCTGCAAGGCAAAGAGTCGATAACCGCGTTATATCGTATTTTGTGGCTGTGTGCCACAGAATAGATAGTTGTATTGGGTTTTTCTAGCTGGGAGCAACATACTTGATAGCCATATAAACTTTTTTCTGTAGCTGCACGGCAAAGAGTCAATAACCGCGTTAATTTGTCTTTTGTGGCTGTGCGCCACAGAATATAAAGTTGTATTAGGTTTTTGTAGCTGGGAGCAACAGACTTGATAGCCGTATAAACTTTTTTTTCTGTAGCTGCAAGGCAAAGAGGTAATAACCGCGTTAATTTGTCTTTTGTGGCTGTGCGCCACAGAATATAAAGTCGTATTAGGTTTTTGTAGCTGGGAGCAACAGATTTGATAGCCGTATGAAATGTTCTCTGTAACTGCAAGGCAAAGAGTCAATAACCGCGTTAATTTGTATTTTGTGGCTGTGCGCCACAGAATATAAAGTCGTATTATGTTTTTGTAGTTGGAAGCAACAGACTTGATAGCCGTATGATTTTTTTTTGTAACTGCAAGTCAAAATGTCAATAACCGCGTTAATTCGTCTTTGTGGCTGTGCGCCACAGAATATATTGTCGTATTAGGTTTTTGTAGCTGGGAGCAACAGATTTGATAGCCGTATGAAATGTTCTCTGTAACTGCGAGGCAAAGAGTCAATAACCGCGTTAATTCGACTTTTGTGGCTGTGCGCCACAGAATATATAGTCGTATTAGGTTTTTGTAGCTGGGAGCAACAGACTTGATAGCCGTATGAACTTTTCTCTGTAGCTGCAAGCCAACAAGTCGATAACCGCGATAATTTGTATTTTGTGGCTGTGCGCCACAGAATAGATTGTCGTATTAGGTTTTTGTAGCTGGGAGCAACAGATTTGATAGCCGTATGAACTGTTCTCTGTAGCTGCAAGGCAAAGAGTCGATAACCGCGTCAATTCGTATTTTGTGGCTGTGCGCCACAGAATAGATAGTCGTATTAGGTTTTTGTAGCTGGGAGCAACATACTTGGTAGCCGTATAACCTTTTTCCTGTAGCTGCACGGCAAAGAGTCAATAACCGCGTTAATTTGTCTTTTGTGGCTGTGCGCCACAGAATATAAAGTCGTATTAGGTTTTTGTAGCTGGGAGCAACAGACTTGATGGCCGTATGAAATGTTCTCTGTAACTGCAAGGCAAAGAGGTAATAACCGCGTTAATTTGTCTTTTGTGGCTGTGCGCCACAGAATATAAAGTCGTATTAGGTTTTTGTAGCTGGGAGCAACAGATTTGATAGCCGTATGAAATGTTCTCTGTAACTGCAAGGCAAAGAGTCAATAACCGCGTTAATTTGTATTTTGTGGCTGTGCGCCACAGAATATAAAGTCGTATTATGTTTTTGTAGTTGGAAGCAACAGACTTGATAGCCGTATGATTTTTTTTTGTAACTGCAAGTCAAAATGTCAATAACCGCGTTAATTCGTCTTTGTGGCTGTGCGCCACAGAATATATTGTCGTATTAGGTTTTTGTAGCTGGGAGCAACAGATTTGATAGCCGTATGAAATGTTCTCTGTAACTGCGAGGCAAAGAGTCAATAACCGCGTTAATTCGACTTTTGTGGCTGTGCGCCACAGAATATATAGTCGTATTAGGTTTTTGTAGCTGGAGCAACAGACTTGATAGCCGTATGAACTTTTCTCTGTAGCTGCAAGCCAACAAGTCGATAACCGCGATAATTTGTATTTTGTGGCTGTGCGCCACAGAATAGATTGTCGTATTAGGTTTTTGTAGCTGGGAGCAACAGATTTGATAGCCGTATGAACTGTTCTCTGTAGCTGCAAGGCAAAGAGTCGATAACCGCGTCAATTCGTATTTTGTGGCTGTGCGCCACAGAATAGATAGTCGTATTAGGTTTTTGTAGCTGGGAGCAACATACTTGGTAGCCGTATAACCTTTTTCCTGTAGCTGCACGGCAAAGAGTCAATAACCGCGTTAATTTGTCTTTTGTGGCTGTGCGCCACAGAATATAAAGTCGTATTAGGTTTTTGTAGCTGGGAGCAACAGACTTGATGGCCGTATGAACTTTTTTCTGTAGCTGCAAGGCAAAGAAGTAATAACCGCGTTAATTTGTCTTTTGTGGCTGTGCGCCACAGAATAGATTGTCGTATCAGGTTTTTGTAGCTGGGAGCAACAGACTTGATAGCCGTATGAACTTTTCTCTGTAGCTGCAAGCCAACAAGTCGATAACCGCGATATTTCGTGTTTTGTGGCTGTGCGCCACAGAATAGATTGTCGTATTAGGTTTTTGTAGCTGGGAGCAACAGATTTGATAGCCGTATGAACTGTTCTCTGTAGCTGCAAGGCAAAGAGTCGATAACCGCGTTAATTCGTATTTTGTGGCTGTGCGCCACAGAATAGATAGTCGTATCAGGTTTTTGTAGCTGGGAGCAACATACTTGATAGCCGTATAACCTTTTTCCTGTAGCTGCACGGCAAAGAGTCAATAACCGCGTTAATTTGTCTTTTGTGGCTGTGCGCCACAGAATATAAAGTCGTATTAGGTTTTTGTAGCTGGGAGCAACAGACTTGATAGCCGTATGAACTTTTTTCTGTAGCTGCAAGGCAAAGAGGTAATAACCGCGTTAATTTGTCTTTTGTGGCTGTGCGCCACAGAATAGATTGTCGTATCAGGTTTTTGTAGCTGGGAGCAACATACTTGATAGCCGTATGAACTTTTTTCTGTAGCTGCAAGGCAAAGAGGTAATAACCGCGTTAATTTGTCTTTTGTGGCTGTGCGCCACAGGATATAAAGTCGTATTAGGTTTTTGTAGCCATGAGCAACATACTTGATAGCCGTATAAACTTTTTTCTGTAGCTGCAAGGCAAAGAGTCGATAACCGCGTTATATCGTATTTTGTGGCTGTGTGCCACAGAATAGATAGTTGTATTGGGTTTTTCTAGCTGGGAGCAACATACTTGATAGCCATATAAACTTTTTTCTGTAGCTGCACGGCAAAGAGTCAATAACCGCGTTAATTTGTCTTTTGTGGCTGTGCGCCACAGAATATAAAGTCGTATTAGGTTTTTGTAGCTGGGAGCAACAGACTTGATAGCCGTATGAACTTTTTTCTGTAGCTGCAAGGCAAAGAGGTAATAACCGCGTTAATTTGTATTTTGTGGCTGTGCGCCACAGAATAGATTGTCGTATCAGGTTTTGTAGCTGGGAGCAACATACTTGATAGCCGTATGAACTTGTTTCTGTAGCTGCAAGGCAAAGAGGTAATAACGGCGTTAATTTGTCTTTTGTGGCTGTGCGCCACAGGATATAAAGTCGTATTAGGTTTTTGTAGCCATGAGCAACATACTTGATAGCCGTATAAACTTTTTTCTGTAGCTGCAAGGCAAAGAGTCGATAACCGCGTTATATCGTATTTTGTGGCTGTGTGCCACAGAATAGATAGTTGTATTGGGTTTTTCTAGCTGGGAGCAACATACTTGATAGCCATATAAACTTTTTTCTGTAGCTGCACGGCAAAGAGTCAATAACCGCGTTAATTTGTCTTTTGTGGCTGTGCGCCACAGAATATAAAGTCGTATTAGGTTTTTGTAGCTGGGAGCAACAGACTTGATAGCCGTATAAATTTTTTTCCTGTAGCTGCAAGGCAAAGAGGTAATAACCGCGTTAATTTGTCTTTTGTGGCTGTGCGCCACAGAATATAAAGTCGTATTAGGTTTTTGTAGCTGGGAGCAACAGATTTGATAGCCGTATGAAATGTTCTCTGTAACTGCAAGGCAAAGAGTCAATAACCGCGTTAATTTGTATTTTGTGGCTGTGCGCCACAGAATATAAAGTCGTATTATGTTTTTGTAGTTGGAAGCAACAGACTTGATAGCCGTATGATTTTTTTTTGTAGCTGCAAGTCAAAATGTCAATAACCGCGTTAATTCGTCTTTGTGGCTGTGCGCCACAGAATAGATTGTCGTATCAGGTTTTTGTAGCTGGGAGCAACAGACTTGATAGCCGTATGAACTTTTTTCTGTAGCTGCAAGGCAAAGAGGTAATAACCGCGTTAATTTGTCTTTTGTGGCTGTGCGCCACAGGATATAAAGTCGTATTAGGTTTTTGTAGCCATGAGCAACAGACTTGATAGCCGTATAAACTTTTTTCTGTAGCTGCAAGGCAAAGAGTCGATAACCGCGTTATATCGTATTTTGTGGCTGTGTGCCACAGAATAGATAGTTGTATTGGGTTTTTCTAGCTGGGAACAACATACTTGATAGCCATATAAACTTTTTTTCTGTAGCTGCACGGCAAAGAGTCAATAACCGCGTTAATTTGTCTTTTGTGGCTGTGCGCCACAGAATATAAAGTCGTATTAGGTTTTTGTAGCTGGGAGCAACAGACTTGATAGCCGTATAAACTTTTTTTCTGTAGCTGCAAGGCAAAGAGGTAATAACCGCGTTAATTTGTCTTTGTGGCTGTGCGCCACAGAATATAAAGTCGTATTAGGTTTTTGTAGCTGGGAGCAACAGACTTGATAGCCGTATGAACTTTTTTCTGTAGCTGCAAGGCAAAGAGTCGATAACCGCGTTATATCGTATTTTGTGGCTGTGTGCCACAGAATAGATAGTTGTATTGGGTTTTTCTAGCTGGGAGCAACATACTTGATAGCCATATAAACTTTTTTCTGTAGCTGCACGGCAAAGAGTCAATAACCGCGTTAATTTGTCTTTTGTGGCTGTGCGCCACAGAATAGATTGTCGTATCAGGTTTTTGTAGCTGGGAGCAACAGACTTGATAGCCGTATGAACGTTTTTCTGTAGCTGCAAGGCAAAGAGGTAATAACCGCGTTAATTTGTCTTTTGTGGCTGTGCGCCAAGGATATAAAGTCGTATTAGGTTTGTGTAGCCATGAGCAACAGACTTGATAGCCGTATAAACTTTTTTCTGTAGCTGCAAGGCAAAGAGTCGATAACCGCGTTATATCGTATTTTGTGGCTGTGTGCCACATAATAGATAGTTGTATTGGGTTTTTCTAGCTGGGAGCAACATACTTGATAGCCATATAAACTTTTTTCTGTAGCTGCACGGCAAAGAGTCAATAACCGCGTTAATTTGTCTTTTGTGGCTGTGCGCCACAGAATATAAAGTCGTATTAGGTTTTTGTAGCTGGGAGCAACAGACTTGATAGCCGTATAAACTTTTTTTCTGTAGCTGCAAGGCAAAGAGGTAATAACCGCGTTAATTTGTCTTTTGTGGCTGTGCGCCACAGAATATAAAGTCGTATTAGGTTTTTGTAGCTGGGAGCAACAGATTTGATAGCCGTATGAAATGTTCTCTGTAACTGCAAGGCAAAGAGTCAATAACCGCGTTAATTTGTATTTTGTGGCTGTGCGCTACAGAATATAAAGTCGTATTATGTTTTTGTAGTTGGAAGCAACAGACTTGATAGCCGTATGATTTTTTTTTTGTAGCTGCAAGTCAAAATGTCAATAACCGCGTTAATTCGTCTTTGTGGCTGTGCGCCACAGAATAGATTGTCGTATCAGGTTTTTGTAGCTGGGAGCAACAGACTTGATAGCCGTATGAACTTTTTTCTGTAGCTGCAAGGCAAAGAGGTAATAACCGCGTTAATTTGTCTTTTGTGGCTGTGCGCCACAGGATATAAAGTCGTATTAGGTTTTTGTAGCCATGAGCAACAGACTTGATAGCCGTATAAACTTTTTTCTGTAGCTGCAAGGCAAAGAGTCGATAACCGCGTTATATCGTATTTTGTGGCTGTGTGCCACAGAATAGATAGTTGTATCGGGTTTTTCTAGCTGGGAACAACATACTTGATAGCCATATAAACTTTTTTCTGTAGCTGCACGGCAAAGAGTCAATAACCGCGTTAATTTGTCTTTTGTGGCTGTGCGCCACAGAATATAAAGTCGTATTAGGTTTTTGTAGCTGGGAGCAACAGACTTGATAGCCGTATAAACTTTTTTTCTGTAGCTACAAGGCAAAGAGGTAATAACCGCGTTAATTTGTCTTTTGTGGCTGTGCGCCACAGGATATAAAGTCGTATTAGGTTTTTGTAGCCATGAGCAACAGACTTGATAGCCGTATAAACTTTTTTCTGTAGCTGCAAGGCAAAGAGTCGATAACCGCGTTATATCGTATTTTGTGGCTGTGTGCCACAGAATAGATAGTTGTATTGGGTTTTTCTAGCTGGGAACAACATACTTGATAGCCATATAAACTTTTTTCTGTAGCTGCACGGCAAAGAGTCAATAACCGCGTTAATTTGTCTTTTGTGGCTGTGCGCCACAGAATATAAAGTCGTATTAGGTTTTTGTAGCTGGGAGCAACAGACTTGATAGCCGTATAAACTTTTTTTCTGTAGCTGCAAGGCAAAGAGGTAATAACCGCGTTAATTTGTCTTTTGTGGCTGTGCGCCACAGAATATAAAGTCGTATTAGGTTTTTGTAGCTGGGAGCAACAGACTTGATAGCCGTATGAACTTTTTTCTGTAGCTGCAAGGCAAAGAGTCGATAACCGCGTTATATCGTATTTTGTGGCTGTGTGCCACAGAATAGATAGTTGTATTGGGTTTTTCTAGCTGGGAGCAACATACTTGATAGCCATATAAACTTTTTTATGTAGCTGCACGGCAAAGAGTCAATAACCGCGTTAATTTGTCTTTTGTGGCTGTGCGCCACAGAATAGATTGTCGTATCAGGTTTTTGTAGCTGGGAGCAACAGACTTGATAGCCGTATGAACGTTTTTCTGTAGCTGCAAGGCAAAGAGGTAATAACCGCGTTAATTTGTCTTTTGTGGCTGTGCGCCACAGGATATAAAGTCGTATTAGGTTTGTGTAGCCATGAGCAACAGACTTGATAGCCGTATAAACTTTTTTCTGTAGCTGCAAGGCAAAGAGTCGATAACCGCGTTATATCGTATTTTGTGGCTGTGTGCCACAGAATAGATAGTTGTATTGGGTTTTTCTAGCTGGGAGCAACATACTTGATAGCCATATAAACTTTTTTCTGTAGCTGCACGGCAAAGAGTCAATAACCGCGTTAATTTGTCTTTTGTGGCTGTGCGCCACAGAATATAAAGTCGTATTAGGTTTTTGTAGCTGGGAGCAACAGACTTGATAGCCGTATAAACTTTTTTTCTGTAGCTGCAAGGCAAAGAGGTAATAACCGCGTTAATTTGTCTTTTGTGGCTGTGCGCCACAGAATATAAAGTCGTATTAGGTTTTTGTAGCTGGGAGCAACAGATTTGATAGCCGTATGAAATGTTCTCTGTAACTGCAAGGCAAAGAGTCAATAACCGCGTTAATTTGTATTTTGTGGCTGTGCGCTACAGAATATAAAGTCGTATTAGGTTTTTGTAGCTGGGAGCAACAGACTTGATAGCCGTATAAACTTTTTTTCTGTAGCTGCAAGGCAAAGAGGTAATAACCGCGTTAATTTGTCTTTTGTGGCTGTGCGCCACAGAATATAAAGTCGTATTAGGTTTTTGTAGCTGGGAGCAACAGATTTGATAGCCGTATGAACTTTTTTCTGTAGCTGCAAGGCAAAGAGGTAATAACCGCGTTAATTTGTCTTTTGTGGCTGTGCGCCACAGGATATAAAGTCGTATTAGGTTTTTGTAGCCATGAGCAACAGACTTGATAGCCGTATAAACTTTTTTCTGTAGCTGCAAGGCAAAGAGTCGATAACCGCGTTATATCGTATTTTGTGGCTGTGTGCCACAGAATAGATAGTTGTATCGGGTTTTTCTAGCTGGGAACAACATACTTGATAGCCATATAAACTTTTTTCTGTAGCTGCACGGCAAAGAGTCAATAACCGCGTTAATTTGTCTTTTGTGGCTGTGCGCCACAGAATATAAAGTCGTATTAGGTTTTTGTAGCTGGGAGCAACAGACTTGATAGCCGTATAAACTTTTTTTCTGTAGCTACAAGGCAAAGAGGTAATAACCGCGTTAATTTGTCTTTTGTGGCTGTGCGCCACAGGATATAAAGTCGTATTAGGTTTTTGTAGCCATGAGCAACAGACTTGATAGCCGTATAAACTTTTTTCTGTAGCTGCAAGGCAAAGAGTCGATAACCGCGTTATATCGTATTTTGTGGCTGTGTGCCACAGAATAGATAGTTGTATTGGGTTTTTCTAGCTGGGAACAACATACTTGATAGCCATATAAACTTTTTTCTGTAGCTGCACGGCAAAGAGTCAATAACCGCGTTAATTTGTCTTTTGTGGCTGTGCGCCACAGAATATAAAGTCGTATTAGGTTTTTGTAGCTGGGAGCAACAGACTTGATAGCCGTATAAACTTTTTTTCTGTAGCTGCAAGGCAAAGAGGTAATAACCGCGTTAATTTGTCTTTTGTGGCTGTGCGCCACAGAATATAAAGTCGTATTAGGTTTTTGTAGCTGGGAGCAACAGACTTGATAGCCGTATGAACTTTTTTCTGTAGCTGCAAGGCAAAGAGTCGATAACCGCGTTATATCGTATTTTGTGGCTGTGTGCCACAGAATAGATAGTTGTATTGGGTTTTTCTAGCTGGGAGCAACATACTTGATAGCCATATAAACTTTTTTATGTAGCTGCACGGCAAAGAGTCAATAACCGCGTTAATTTGTCTTTTGTGGCTGTGCGCCACAGAATAGATTGTCGTATCAGGTTTTTGTAGCTGGGAGCAACAGACTTGATAGCCGTATGAACGTTTTTCTGTAGCTGCAAGGCAAAGAGGTAATAACCGCGTTAATTTGTCTTTTGTGGCTGTGCGCCACAGGATATAAAGTCGTATTAGGTTTGTGTAGCCATGAGCAACAGACTTGATAGCCGTATAAACTTTTTTCTGTAGCTGCAAGGCAAAGAGTCGATAACCGCGTTATATCGTATTTTGTGGCTGTGTGCCACAGAATAGATAGTTGTATTGGGTTTTTCTAGCTGGGAGCAACATACTTGATAGCCATATAAACTTTTTTCTGTAGCTGCACGGCAAAGAGTCAATAACCGCGTTAATTTGTCTTTTGTGGCTGTGCGCCACAGAATATAAAGTCGTATTAGGTTTTTGTAGCTGGGAGCAACAGACTTGATAGCCGTATAAACTTTTTTTCTGTAGCTGCAAGGCAAAGAGGTAATAACCGCGTTAATTTGTCTTTTGTGGCTGTGCGCCACAGAATATAAAGTCGTATTAGGTTTTTGTAGCTGGGAGCAACAGATTTGATAGCCGTATGAAATGTTCTCTGTAACTGCAAGGCAAAGAGTCAATAACCGCGTTAATTTGTATTTTGTGGCTGTGCGCTACAGAATATAAAGTCGTATTAGGTTTTTGTAGCTGGGAGCAACAGACTTGATAGCCGTATAAACTTTTTTTCTGTAGCTGCAAGGCAAAGAGGTAATAACCGCGTTAATTTGTCTTTTGTGGCTGTGCGCCACAGAATATAAAGTCGTATTAGGTTTTTGTAGCTGGGAGCAACAGATTTGATAGCCGTATGAAATGTTCTCTGTAACTGCAAGGCAAAGAGTCAATAACCGCGTTAATTTGTATTTTGTGGCTGTGCGCTACAGAATATAAAGTCGTATTATGTTTTTGTAGTTGGAAGCAACAGACTTGATAGCCGTATGATTTTTTTTTGTAGCTGCAAGTCAAAATGTCAATAACCGCGTTAATTCGTCTTTGTGGCTGTGCGCCACAGAATAGATTGTCGTATCATGTTTTTGTAGCTGGGAGCAACAGACTTGATAGCCGTATGAACTTTTTTCTGTAGCTGCAAGGCAAAGAGGTAATAACCGCGTTAATTTGTCTTTTGTGGCTGTGCGCCACAGGATATAAAGTCGTATTAGGTTTTTGTAGCCATGAGCAACAGACTTGATAGCCGTATAAACTTTTTTCTGTAGCTGCAAGGCAAAGAGTCGATAACCGCGTTATATCGTATTTTGTGGCTGTGTGCCACAGAATAGATAGTTGTAGTGGGTTTTTCTAGCTGGGAACAACATACTTGATAGCCATATAAACTTTTTTCTGTAGCTGCACGGCAAAGAGTCAATAACCGCGTTAATTTGTCTTTTGTGGCTGTGCGCCACAGAATATAAAGTCGTATTAGGTTTTTGTAGCTGGGAGCAACAGACTTGATAGCCGTATAAACTTTTTTTCTGTAGCTACAAGGCAAAGAGGTAATAACCGCGTTAATTTGTCTTTTGTGGCTGTGCGCCACAGGATATAAAGTCGTATTAGGTTTTTGTAGCCATGAGCAACAGACTTGATAGCCGTATAAACTTTTTTCTGTAGCTGCAAGGCAAAGAGTCGATAACCGCGTTATATCGTATTTTGTGGCTGTGTGCCACAGAATAGATAGTTGTATTGGGTTTTTCTAGCTGGGAACAACATACTTGATAGCCATATAAACTTTTTTCTGTAGCTGCACGGCAAAGAGTCAATAACCGCGTTAATTTGTCTTTTGTGGCTGTGCGCCACAGAATATAAAGTCGTATTAGGTTTTTGTAGCTGGGAGCAACAGACTTGATAGCCGTATAAACTTTTTTTCTGTAGCTGCAAGGCAAAGAGGTAATAACCGCGTTAATTTGTCTTTTGTGGCTGTGCGCCACAGAATATAAAGTCGTATTAGGTTTTTGTAGCTGGGAGCAACAGACTTGATAGCCGTATGAACTTTTTTCTGTAGCTGCAAGGCAAAGAGTCGATAACCGCGTTATATCGTATTTTGTGGCTGTGTGCCACAGAATAGATAGTTGTATTGGGTTTTTCTAGCTGGGAGCAACATACTTGATAGCCATATAAACTTTTTTCTGTAGCTGCACGGCAAAGAGTCAATAACCGCGTTAATTTGTCTTTTGTGGCTGTGCGCCACAGAATAGATTGTCGTATCAGGTTTTTGTAGCTGGGAGCAACAGACTTGATAGCCGTATGAACGTTTTTCTGTAG
Source organism: Litoditis marina (assembly GCA_964036275.1). Classification (NCBI taxonomy): domain Eukaryota; kingdom Metazoa; phylum Nematoda; class Chromadorea; order Rhabditida; family Rhabditidae; genus Litoditis; species Litoditis marina. The sequence continues at coordinate 93,333 of CAXIWQ010000477.1, forward strand.
CTGCAAGGCAAAGAGGTAATAACCGCGTTAATTTGTCTTTTGTGGCTGTGCGCCACAGGATATAAAGTCGTATTAGGTTTGTGTAGCCATGAGCAACAGACTTGATAGCCGTATAAACTTTTTTCTGTAGCTGCAAGGCAAAGAGTCGATAACCGCGTTATATCGTATTTTGTGGCTGTGTGCCACAGAATAGATAGTTGTATTGGGTTTTTCTAGCTGGGAGCAACATACTTGATAGCCATATAAACTTTTTTCTGTAGCTGCACGGCAAAGAGTCAATAACCGCGTTAATTTGTCTTTTGTGGCTGTGCGCCACAGAATATAAAGTCGTATTAGGTTTTTGTAGCTGGGAGCAACAGACTTGATAGCCGTATAAACTTTTTTTCTGTAGCTGCAAGGCAAAGAGGTAATAACCGCGTTAATTTGTCTTTTGTGGCTGTGCGCCACAGAATATAAAGTCGTATTAGGTTTTTGTAGCTGGGAGCAACAGATTTGATAGCCGTATGAAATGTTCTCTGTAACTGCAAGGCAAAGAGTCAATAACCGCGTTAATTTGTATTTTGTGGCTGTGCGCTACAGAATATAAAGTCGTATTATGTTTTTGTAGTTGGAAGCAACAGACTTGATAGCCGTATGATTTTTTTTTGTAGCTGCAAGTCAAAATGTCAATAACCGCGTTAATTCGTCTTTGTGGCTGTGCGCCACAGAATAGATTGTCGTATCAGGTTTTTGTAGCTGGGAGCAACAGACTTGATAGCCGTATGAACTTTTTTCTGTAGCTGCAAGGCAAAGAGGTAATAACCGCGTTAATTTGTCTTTTGTGGCTGTGCGCCACAGAATATAAAGTCGTATTAGGTTTTTGTAGCTGGGAGCAACAGACTTGATAGCCGTATGAACTTTTTTCTGTAGCTGCAAGGCAAAGAGTCGATAACCGCGTTATATCGTATTTTGTGGCTGTGTGCCACAGAATAGATAGTTGTATTGGGTTTTTCTAGCTGGGAGCAACATACTTGATAGCCATATAAACTTTTTTCTGTAGCTGCACGGCAAAGAGTCAATAACCGCGTTAATTTGTCTTTTGTGGCTGTGCGCCACAGAATAGATTGTCGTATCAGGTTTTTGTAGCTGGGAGCAACAGACTTGATAGCCGTATGAACGTTTTTCTGTAGCTGCAAGGCAAAGAGGTAATAACCGCGTTAATTTGTCTTTTGTGGCTGTGCGCCACAGGATATAAAGTCGTATTAGGTTTGTGTAGCCATGAGCAACAGACTTGATAGCCGTATAAACTTTTTCTGTAGCTGCAAGGCAAAGAGTCGATAACCGCGTTATATCGTATTTTGTGGCTGTGTGCCACAGAATAGATAGTTGTATTGGGTTTTTCTAGCTGGGAGCAACATACTTGATAGCCATATAAACTTTTTTCTGTAGCTGCACGGCAAAGAGTCAATAACCGCGTTAATTTGTCTTTTGTGGCTGTGCGCTACAGAATATAAAGTCGTATTAGGTTTTTGTAGCTGGGAGCAACAGACTTGATAGCCGTATAAACTTTTTTTCTGTAGCTGCAAGGCAAAGAGGTAATAACCGCGTTAATTTGTCTTTTGTGGCTGTGCGCCACAGAATATAAAGTCGTATTAGGTTTTTGTAGCTGGGAGCAACAGATTTGATAGCCGTATGAAATGTTCTCTGTAACTGCAAGGCAAAGAGTCAATAACCGCGTTAATTTGTATTTTGTGGCTGTGCGCTACAGAATATAAAGTCGTATTATGTTTTTGTAGTTGGAAGCAACAGACTTGATAGCCGTATGATTTTTTTTTGTAGCTGCAAGTCAAAATGTCAATAACCGCGTTAATTCGTCTTTGTGGCTGTGCGCCACAGAATAGATTGTCGTATCATGTTTTTGTAGCTGGGAGCAACAGACTTGATAGCCGTATGAACTTTTTTCTGTAGCTGCAAGGCAAAGAGGTAATAACCGCGTTAATTTGTCTTTTGTGGCTGTGCGCCACAGGATATAAAGTCGTATTAGGTTTTTGTAGCCATGAGCAACAGACTTGATAGCCGTATAAACTTTTTTCTGTAGCTGCAAGGCAAAGAGTCGATAACCGCGTTATATCGTATTTTGTGGCTGTGTGCCACAGAATAGATAGTTGTAGTGGGTTTTTCTAGCTGGGAACAACATACTTGATAGCCATATAAACTTTTTTCTGTAGCTGCACGGCAAAGAGTCAATAACCGCGTTAATTTGTCTTTTGTGGCTGTGCGCCACAGAATATAAAGTCGTATTAGGTTTTTGTAGCTGGGAGCAACAGACTTGATAGCCGTATAAACTTTTTTTCTGTAGCTACAAGGCAAAGAGGTAATAACCGCGTTAATTTGTCTTTTGTGGCTGTGCGCCACAGGATATAAAGTCGTATTAGGTTTTTGTAGCCATGAGCAACAGACTTGATAGCCGTATAAACTTTTTTCTGTAGCTGCAAGGCAAAGAGTCGATAACCGCGTTATATCGTATTTTGTGGCTGTGTGCCACAGAATAGATAGTTGTATTGGGTTTTTCTAGCTGGGAACAACATACTTGATAGCCATATAAACTTTTTTCTGTAGCTGCACGGCAAAGAGTCAATAACCGCGTTAATTTGTCTTTTGTGGCTGTGCGCCACAGAATATAAAATCGTATTAGGTTTTTGTAGCTGGGAGCAACAGACTTGATAGCCGTATAAACTTTTTTTCTGTAGCTGCAAGGCAAAGAGGTAATAACCGCGTTAATTTGTCTTTTGTGGCTGTGCGCCACAGAATATAAAGTCGTATTAGGTTTTTGTAGCTGGGAGCAACAGACTTGATAGCCGTATGAACTTTTTTCTGTAGCTGCAAGGCAAAGAGTCGATAACCGCGTTATATCGTATTTTGTGGCTGTGTGCCACAGAATAGATAGTTGTATTGGGTTTTTCTAGCTGGGAGCAACATACTTGATAGCCATATAAACTTTTTTCTGTAGCTGCACGGCAAAGAGTCAATAACCGCGTTAATTTGTCTTTTGTGGCTGTGCGCCACAGAATAGATTGTCGTATCAGGTTTTTGTAGCTGGGAGCAACAGACTTGATAGCCGTATGAACGTTTTTCTGTAGCTGCAAGGCAAAGAGGTAATAACCGCGTTAATTTGTCTTTTGTGGCTGTGCGCCACAGGATATAAAGTC
>CAXIWQ010000478.1:0-26535 GCA_964036275.1 Litoditis marina
GTGAATGGAGTTGCGATTTTCGCCCTACGTGAGATTTAGTATTCAAACTTGGTATTTTTGAACTCCTCTCATGTGTAGAAACTTAAAAAGGTTCATCTTATTTGTATAAGTTGAAACAGTCCCGAAATAACTGAGTGGCGGTGCTAACCAAAAACACCCCCAAGTTGACGTGAATGGAGTTGCGATTTTTGCCCTACGTGAGATTTAGTATTCAAACTTGGTATTTTTGAACTCCTCTCATGTGTAGAAACTTAAAAATGTTCATCTTATTTGCATAAGTTGAAACAGTCCCGAAATAATTGAGTGGCGGTGCTAACCAAAAACACCCCCAAGTTGACGTGAATGAGTTGCGATTTTCGCCCTACGTGAGATTTAGTATTCAAACTTGGTATTTTTGAACTCCCCTCATGTGTAGAAACTCAAAAATGTTCATCTTATTAGCATAAGTTGAAACAGTCCCGAAATAATTGAGTGGCGGTGCTAACCAAAAACACCCCCAAATTGACGTGAATGGAGTTGCGATTTTCGCCCTACGTGAGATTTAGTATTCAAACTTGGTATTTTTGAACTCCTCTCATGTGTAGAAACTTAAAAATGTTCATCTTATTTGCATAAGTTGAAACAGTCCCGAAATAATTGAGTGGCGGTGCTAACCAAAAACACCCCCAAGTTGACGTGAATGGAGTTGCGATTTTCGCCCTACGTGAGATTTAGTATTCAAACTTGGTATTTTTGAACTCCCCTCATGTGTAGAAACTCAAAAATGTTCATCTTATTAGCATAAGTTGAAACAGTCCCGAAATAATTGAGTGGCGGTGCTAACCAAAAACACCCCCAAATTGACGTGAATGGAGTTGCGATTTTCGCCCTACGTGAGATTTAGTATTCAAACTTGGTATTTTTGAACTCCTCTCATGTGTAGAAACTCAAAAATGTTCATCTTATTTGTATAAGTTGAAACAGTCCCGAAATAATTGAGTGGCGGTGCTAACCAAAAACACCCCCAAGTTGACGTGAATGGAGTTGCGATTTTCGCCCTACGTGAGATTTAGTGTTCAAACTTGGTATTTTTGAACTCCTCTCATGTGTAGAAACTTAAAAATGTTTATCTTATTAGCATAAGTTGAAACAGTCCCGAAATAATTGAGTGGCGGTGCTAACCAAAAACACCCCCAAGTTGACGTGAATGGAGTTGCGATTTTCGCCCTACGTGAGATTTAGTGTTCAAACTTGGTATTTTTGAACTCCTCTCATGTGTAGAAACTTAAAAATGTTTATCTTATTAGCATAAGTTGAAACAGTCCCGAAATAATTGAGTGGCGGTGCTAACCAAAAACACCCCCAAGTTGACGTGAATGGAGTTGCGATTTTCGCCCTACGCGAGATTTAGTGTTCAAACTTGGTATTTTTGAACTCCTCTCATGTGTAGAAACTTAAAAATGTTCATCTTATTTGCATAAGTTGAAACAGTCCCGAAATAATTGAGTGGCCGTGCTAACAAAAAACACCCCCAAGTTGACGTGAATGGAGTTGCGATTTCGCCCTACGTGAGATTTAGTATTCAAACTTGGTATTTTTGAACTCCTCTCATGTGTAGAAACTTAAAAAGGTTCATCTTATTTGTATAAGTTGAAACAGTCCCGAAATAACTGAGTGGCGGTGCTAACCAAAAACACCCCCAAGTTGACGTGAATGGAGTTGCGATTTTTGCCCTACGTGAGATTTAGTATTCAAACTTGGTATTTTTGAACTCCTCTCATGTGTAGAAACTTAAAAATGTTCATCTTATTTGCATAAGTTGAAACAGTCCCGAAATAATTGAGTGGCGGTGCTAACCAAAAACACCCCCAAGTTGACGTGAATGGAGTTGCGATTTTCGCCCTACGTGAGATTTAGTATTCAAACTTGGTATTTTTGAACTCCCCTCATGTGTAGAAACTCAAAAATGTTCATCTTATTAGCATAAGTTGAAACAGTCCCGAAATAATTGAGTGGCGGTGCTAACCAAAAACACCCCCAAATTGACGTGAATGGAGTTGCGATTTTCGCCCTACGTGAGATTTAGTATTCAAACTTGGTATTTTTGAACTCCTCTCATGTGTAGAAACTTAAAAATGTTCATCTTATTTGCATAAGTTGAAACAGTCCCGAAATAATTGAGTGGCGGTGCTAACCAAAAACACCCCCAAGTTGACGTGAATGGAGTTGCGATTTTCGCCCTACGTGAGATTTAGTATTCAAACTTGGTATTTTTGAACTCCCCTCATGTGTAGAAACTCAAAAATGTTCATCTTATTAGCATAAGTTGAAACAGTCCCGAAATAATTGAGTGGCGGTGCTAACCAAAAACACCCCCAAATTGACGTGAATGGAGTTGCGATTTTCGCCCTACGTGAGATTTAGTATTCAAACTTGGTATTTTTGAACTCCTCTCATGTGTAGAAACTCAAAAATGTTCATCTTATTTGTATAAGTTGAAACAGTCCCGAAATAATTGAGTGGCGGTGCTAACCAAAAACACCCCCAAGTTGACGTGAATGGAGTTGCGATTTTCGCCCTACGTGAGATTTAGTGTTCAAACTTGGTATTTTTGAACTCCTCTCATGTGTAGAAACTTAAAAATGTTTATCTTATTAGCATAAGTTGAAACAGTCCCGAAATAATTGAGTGGCGGTGCTAACCAAAAACACCCCCAAGTTGACGTGAATGGAGTTGCGATTTTCGCCCTACGCGAGATTTAGTGTTCAAACTTGGTATTTTTGAACTCCTCTCGTGTGTAGAAACTTAAAAATGTTCATCTTATTAGCATAAGTTGAAACAGTCCCGAAATAATTGAGTGGCGGTGCTAACCAAAAACACCCCCAAATTGACGTGAATGGAGTTGCGATTTTTGCCCTACGTGAGATTTAGTGTTCAAACTTGGTATTTTTGAACTCCTCTCATGTGTAGAAACTCAAAAATGTTCATCTTAAACTCAGTCTACCTCTATCAGCTAATATCTTTAATTATAATAAGGTTTTGAGAAATATATCGAACGTTGATATTGTAAACTTGCTCAAAAGGGATTGTATTTGCAATAAATATAGTGACTACAAAGATCCGACACATAATCATGTTGTTACTGGAGATCTCAACATTATACATGACACCACTTTGAGAAAATTAATGATGAAAGGCACTAAGCATCGTATTAGGCCTGTCGTTGATGCACAAATTGTAGCTGACAGCTTTGACGAAAGTTTCCGCACTCTTATTACATATTTAAAGAAATACTACTCCATTGATCATGCCACTGACATTCTTCTTTTCAATATATATAAGTCTAGGTACAAACGGTACGTCGAACCCTACTTTCATAATTTTGGTCATCAAACCGTTACCTTCATCAACGGAGCCATTAGGAACTTACAAAAACAATTCGTCATATGTCCCTTAGATAAAGCTTCTAATAATTATGGTGTGATTTGTAAAAAATACTATATTGAAGTCCTAATGATGGAACTTAACTTATCCGTTATTGACAGCCAGATTACTATCTCAAATACTGCTAGTTCTACATTCGATCTATACTCCGATCAAATTTATGAAAATGTTCTACAATCCCACGCCTCATTTGTTAACAGTAAAGGCTTTAAAATATCAGAGCAATCCTCTTTACCTCTCATTTACGCATTACCCAAGTTACACAAGAACCCCAGCAAATTTCGCTTCATCACGGGTGCGTTTAATAGTAGTCTCAAGTCCATTTCAGTAGAAATTAAAAACTTATTAACTCATTTCAAGCAACACTTCATTCGTTATTGTAATACATGTAGAACTAGAAATAACGTCGTTAATTTTTATTGGGCTATTGATAACTCAGATACAGTTGTGAATAAAGTTGATAATCTACATCATAACTGTATGAAACTATATTCAGCAGACTTCACTAACATGTTTACTAACCTACCGCACGACCTTATTATGAAATGTATGTCTGACCTCTTCCAGTTGTGTTTCAAACATACCGGGAAGAGCAACGTATCTACCAACGGATTCCGTACTTTCTATACAGATGTCACTTATACTAAAAACTATCGAACTTACAATATTTCGGAACTGCTATATCTTACAGAGTTTATTTTAAAGAATAACGTCATTAGATTTGGTGATACATTACTCAAACAAAACCATGGAGTCCCACAAGGTGGTAATGCTAGTCCTCTGTTAGCAGATCTTACGTTATCTATTCTTGAATTTAGGTTTGCTAAAAGGTGTAATATAAGCAAAGAGTTTCATATTTTTCGATACATGGATGATCTTCTAGTAGTACATAATAAAAACGACATTGAAGTTAATACCATTTCATCAGATGTATATAAGAATCATTTACAGCTGTTGAAAACAAATAATGACGATTTTTCTTGTGATTATCTTGATCTAAACCTAAAAACCTCTCAAGGAAAGGTAGTCACAAACCTTTATAACAAAACAGATTACTTTAGCTTTGATGTCAAAAGATTCCCTCATTTCGAATCATTTATACCTGAGAAGATAAAATCCAATATTGTTTATGGAGAAACTTTACGCATAGCACGAAAATGTACAAATGGTGAAGATTTCTGTCATAATATATGCTCTATGGCTAGCAAACTCATATCAAATCAGTACCCTATACAAAGTATTTCACTCAGCTTCTTTAGATGCCTGCACAGAAATAAATGGATTAATTATAAATACAATCTTGATGACTTTGACAGTTATTGTATTAACAATAAAGTACCTATAAACGCCGCAGAACGTCTATTTTCCAAGATTACTGGAATAGTAAATGTAAGATAGTTTCTCCTTTATATTATATAATTATGAATCACTTTGCACTTCCCCCTTCAATTTTATTGGCTACGGTAGTCATTTGATATTTTCGGCATCACGAGACATTGCACTATAATCAAAAAGCCCGCCAACTCCACATTCTTGATATCATTCAAACCAGGAGTCAGTCATTCTTCCTTCTATTCCCTGTTTATATTCTCTTCTAGTGGTTTCTTAAAATTAACGATAATTATAACAATCCTTCCTGTCCAATCGGACATATTTGATTTCCTTCCCCTACCTCACTGAGGAGCCTCAGGGGGAAGGTATCTTGATTTAAAGTGGTTGCGTCTGGGGTAGAGGCGAAACGTACCACTTTCTTCTCTCTCTTATTCCTATTTTTTAGTTTGATTTAGATATGTCGAGCTTGTTATTTATTATTAGCATACGTTGAAACAGTCCTGAAATAATTGAGTGGCGGTGCTAGCCAAAAACACCCCCAAATTGACGTGAATGGAGTTGCGATTTTTGCCCTACGTGAGATTTAGTGTTCAAACTTGGCATTTTTGAACTCCTCTCATGTGTAGAGACTCAAAAATGTTCATCTTATTAGCATAAGTTGAAACAGTCCTGAAATAATTGAGTGGCGGTGCTAACCAAAAACACCCCCAAATTGACGTGAATGGAGTTGCGATTTTCGCCCTACGTGAGATTTAGTATTCAAACTTGGTATTTTTGAACTCCTCTCATGTGTAGAAACTTAAAAATGTTCATCTTATTTGCATAAGTTGAAACAGTCCCGAAATAATTGAGTGGCCGTGCTAACAAAAAACACCCCCAAGTTGACGTGAATGGAGTTGCGATTTTCGCCCTACGTGAGATTTAGTATTCAAACTTGGTATTTTTGAACTCCTCTCATGTGTAGAAACTTAAAAAGGTTCATCTTATTTGTATAAGTTGAAACAGTCCCGAAATAATTGAGTGGCGGTGCTAACCAAAAACACCCTCAAGTTGACGTGAATGGAGTTGCGATTTTCGCCCTACGTGAGATTTAGTATTCAAACTTGGTATTTTTGAACTCCTCTCATGTGTAGAAACTTAAAAATGTTCATCTTATTTGCATAAGTTGAAACAGTCCCGAAATAATTGAGTGGCGGTGCTAACCAAAAACACCCCCAAGTTGACGTGAATGGAGTTGCGATTTTCGCCCTACGTGAGATTTAGTATTCAAACTTGGTATTTTTGAACTCCCCTCATGTGTAGAAACTCAAAAATGTTCATCTTATTAGCATAAGTTGAAACAGTCCCGAAATAATTGAGTGGCGGTGCTAACCAAAAACACCCCCAAATTGACGTGAATGGAGTTGCGATTTTGCCCTACGTGAGATTTAGTGTTCAAACTTGGTATTTTTGAACTCCTCTCATGTGTAGAAACTTTAAAATGTTCATCTTATTTGCATAAGTTGAAACAGTCCCGAAATAATTAGGTGGCGGTGCTAACCAAAAACACCCCCAAATTGACGTGAATGGAGTTGCGATTTTTGCCCTACGTGAGATTTAGTGTTCAAACTTGGTATTTTTGAACTCCTCTCATGTGTAGAAACTCAAAAATGTTCATCTTATTAGCATAAGTTGAAACAGTCCCGAAATAATTGAGTGGCGGTGCTAACCAAAAACACCCCCAAATTGACGTGAATGGAGTTGCGATTTTTGCCCTACGTGAGATTTAGTGTTCAAACTTGGTATTTTTGAACTCCTCTCATGTGTAGAAACTCAAAAATGTTCATCTTATTAGCATAAGTTGAAACAGTCCCGAAATAATTGAGTGGCGGTGCTAACCAAAAACACCCCCAAATTGACGTGGATGGAGTTGCGATTTTTGCCCTACGTGAGATTTAGTGTTCAAACTTGGTATTTTTGAACTCCCCTCATGTGTAGAAACTCAAAAATGTTCATCTTATTAGCATAAGTTGAAACCGTCCCGAAATAATTGAGTGGCGGTGCTAGCCAAAAACACCCCCAAATTGACGTGAATGGAGTTGCGATTTTTGCCCTACGTGAGATTCAGTGTTCAAACTTGGCATTTTTGAACTCCTCTCATGTGTAGAAACTCAAAAATGTTCATCTTATTAGCATAAGTTGAAACAGTCCTGAAATAATTGAGTGGCGGTGCTAACCAAAAACACCCCCAAATTGACGTGAATGGAGTTGCGATTTTCGCCCTACGTGAGATTTAGTATTCAAACTTGGTATTTTTGAACTCCTCTCATGTGTAGAAACTTAAAAATGTTCATCTTATTTGCATAAGTTGAAACAGTCCCGAAATAATTGAGTGGCCGTGCTAACAAAAAACACCCCCAAGTTGACGTGAATGGAGTTGCGATTTTCGCCCTACGTGAGATTTAGTATTCAAACTTGGTATTTTTGAACTCCTCTCATGTGTAGAAACTTAAAAAGGTTCATCTTATTTGTATAAGTTGAAACAGTCCCGAAATAATTGAGTGGCGGTGCTAACCAAAAACACCCCCAAGTTGACGTGAATGGAGTTGCGATTTTCGCCCTACGTGAGATTTAGTATTCAAACTTGGTATTGTTGAACTCCTCTCATGTGTAGAAACTTAAAATGTTCATCTTATTTGCATAAGTTGAAACAGTCCCGAAATAATTGAGTGGCGGTGCTAACCAAAAACACCCCCAAGTTGACGTGAATGGAGTTGCGATTTTCGCCCTACGTGAGATTTAGTATTCAAACTTGGTATTTTTGAACTCCCCTCATGTGTAGAAACTCAAAAATGTTCATCTTATTAGCATAAGTTGAAACAGTCCCGAAATAATTGAGTGGCGGTGCTAACCAAAAACACCCCCAAATTGACGTGAATGGAGTTGCGATTTTCGCCCTACGTGAGATTTAGTATTCAAACTTGGTATTTTTGAACTCCTCTCATGTGTAGAAACTTAAAAATGTTCATCTTATTTGCATAAGTTGAAACAGTCCCGAAATAATTGAGTGGCGGTGCTAACCAAAAACACCCCCAAGTTGACGTGAATGGAGTTGCGATTTTCGCCCTACGTGAGATTTAGTATTCAAACTTGGTATTTTTGAACTCCCCTCATGTGTAGAAACTCAAAAATGTTCATCTTATTAGCATAAGTTGAAACAGTCCCGAAATAATTGAGTGGCGGTGCTAACCAAAAACACCCCCAAATTGACGTGAATGGAGTTGCGATTTTCGCCCTACGTGAGATTTAGTATTCAAACTTGGTATTTTTGAACTCCTCTCATGTGTAGAAACTCAAAAATGTTCATCTTATTTGTATAAGTTGAAACAGTCCCGAAATAATTGAGTGGCGGTGCTAACCAAAAACACCCCCAAGTTGACGTGAATGGAGTTGCGATTTTCGCCCTACGTGAGATTTAGTGTTCAAACTTGGTATTTTTGAACTCCTCTCATGTGTAGAAACTTAAAAATGTTTATCTTATTAGCATAAGTTGAAACAGTCCCGAAATAATTGAGTGGCGGTGCTAACCAAAAACACCCCCAAGTTGACGTGAATGGAGTTGCGATTTTCGCCCTACGCGAGATTTAGTGTTCAAACTTGGTATTTTTGAACTCCTCTCGTGTGTAGAAACTTAAAAATGTTCATCTTATTAGCATAAGTTGAAACAGTCCCGAAATAATTGAGTGGCGGTGCTAACCAAAAACACCCCCAAATTGACGTGAATGGAGTTGCGATTTTTGCCCTACGTGAGATTTAGTGTTCAAACTTGGTATTTTTGAACTCCTCTCATGTGTAGAAACTCAAAAATGTTCATCTTAAACTCAGTCTACCTCTATCAGCTAATATCTTTAATTATAATAAGGTTTTGAGAAATATATCGAACGTTGATATTGTAAACTTGCTCAAAAGGGATTGTATTTGCAATAAATATAGTGACTACAAAGATCCGACACATAATCATGTTGTTACTGGAGATCTCAACATTATACATGACACCACTTTGAGAAAATTAATGATGAAAGGCACTAAGTATCGTATTAGGCCTGTCGTTGATGCACAAATTGTAGCTGACAGCTTTGACGAAAGTTTCCGCACTCTTATTACATATTTAAAGAAATACTACTCCATTGATCATGCCACTGACATTCTTCTTTTCAATATATATAAGTCTAGGTACAAACGGTACGTCGAACCCTACTTTCATAATTTTGGTCATCAAACCGTTACCTTCATCAACGGAGCCATTAGGAACTTACAAAAACAATTCGTCATATGTCCCTTAGATAAAGCTTCTAATAATTATGGTGTGATTTGTAAAAAATACTATATTGAAGTCCTAATGATGGAACTTAACTTATCCGTTATTGACAGCCAGATTACTATCTCAAATACTGCTAGTTCTACATTCGATCTATACTCCGATCAAATTTATGAAAATGTTCTACAATCCCACGCCTCATTTGTTAACAGTAAAGGCTTTAAAATATCAGAGCAATCCTCTTTACCTCTCATTTACGCATTACCCAAGTTACACAAGAACCCCAGCAAATTTCGCTTCATCACGGGTGCGTTTAATAGTAGTCTCAAGTCCATTTCAGTAGAAATTAAAAACTTATTAACTCATTTCAAGCAACACTTCATTCGTTATTGTAATACATGTAGAACTAGAAATAACGTCGTTAATTTTTATTGGGCTATTGATAACTCAGATACAGTTGTGAATAAAGTTGATAATCTACATCATAACTGTATGAAACTATATTCAGCAGACTTCACTAACATGTTTACTAACCTACCGCACGACCTTATTATGAAATGTATGTCTGACCTCTTCCAGTTGTGTTTCAAACATACCGGGAAGAGCAACGTATCTACCAACGGATTCCGTACTTTCTATACAGATGTCACTTATACTAAAAACTATCGAACTTACAATATTTCGGAACTGCTATATCTTACAGAGTTTATTTTAAAGAATAACGTCATTAGATTTGGTGATACATTACTCAAACAAAACCATGGAGTCCCACAAGGTGGTAATGCTAGTCCTCTGTTAGCAGATCTTACGTTATCTATTCTTGAATTTAGGTTTGCTAAAAGGTGTAATATAAGCAAAGAGTTTCATATTTTTCGATACATGGATGATCTTCTAGTAGTACATAATAAAAACGACATTGAAGTTAATACCATTTCATCAGATGTATATAAGAATCATTTACAGCTGTTGAAAACAAATAATGACGATTTTTCTTGTGATTATCTTGATCTAAACCTAAAAACCTCTCAAGGAAAGGTAGTCACAAACCTTTATAACAAAACAGATTACTTTAGCTTTGATGTCAAAAGATTCCCTCATTTCGAATCATTTATACCTGAGAAGATAAAATCCAATATTGTTTATGGAGAAACTTTACGCATAGCACGAAAATGTACAAATGGTGAAGATTTCTGTCATAATATATGCTCTATGGCTAGCAAACTCATATCAAATCAGTACCCTATACAAAGTATTTCACTCAGCTTCTTTAGATGCCTGCACAGAAATAAATGGATTAATTATAAATACAATCTTGATGACTTTGACAGTTATTGTATTAACAATAAAGTACCTATAAACGCCGCAGAACGTCTATTTTCCAAGATTACTGGAATAGTAAATGTAAGATAGTTTCTCCTTTATATTATATAATTATGAATCACTTTGCACTTCCCCCTTCAATTTTATTGGCTACGGTAGTCATTTGATATTTTCGGCATCACGAGACATTGCATTATAATCAAAAAGCCCGCCAACTCCACATTCTTGATATCATTCAAACCAGGAGTCAGTCATTCTTCCTTCTATTCCCTGTTTATATTCTCTTCTAGTGGTTTCTTAAAATTAACGATAATTATAACAATCCTTCCTGTCCAATCGGACATATTTGATTTCCTTCCCCTACCTCACTGAGGAGCCTCAGGGGGAAGGTATCTTGATTTAAAGTGGTTGCGTCTGGGGTAGAGGCGAAACGTACCACTTTCTTCTCTCTCTTATTCCTATTTTTTAGTTTGATTTAGATATGTCGAGCTTGTTATTTATTATTAGCATACGTTGAAACAGTCCTGAAATAATTGAGTGGCGGTGCTAGCCAAAAACACCCCCAAATTGACGTGAATGGAGTTGCGATTTTTGCCCTACGTGAGATTTAGTGTTCAAACTTGGCATTTTTGAACTCCTCTCATGTGTAGAGACTCAAAAATGTTCATCTTATTAGCATAAGTTGAAACAGTCCTGAAATAATTGAGTGGCGGTGCTAACCAAAAACACCCCCAAATTGACGTGAATGGAGTTGCGATTTTCGCCCTACGTGAGATTTAGTATTCAAACTTGGTATTTTTGAACTCCTCTCATGTGTAGAAACTTAAAAATGTTCATCTTATTTGCATAAGTTGAAACAGTCCCGAAATAATTGAGTGGCCGTGCTAACAAAAAACACCCCCAAGTTGACGTGAATGGAGTTGCGATTTTCGCCCTACGTGAGATTTAGTATTCAAACTTGGTATTTTTGAACTCCTCTCATGTGTAGAAACTTAAAAAGGTTCATCTTATTTGTATAAGTTGAAACAGTCCCGAAATAATTGAGTGGCGGTGCTAACCAAAAACACCCTCAAGTTGACGTGAATGGAGTTGCGATTTTCGCCCTACGTGAGATTTAGTATTCAAACTTGGTATTTTTGAACTCCTCTCATGTGTAGAAACTTAAAAATGTTCATCTTATTTGCATAAGTTGAAACAGTCCCGAAATAATTGAGTGGCGGTGCTAACCAAAAACACCCCCAAATTGACGTGAATGGAGTTGCGATTTTCGCCCTACGTGAGATTTAGTATTCAAACTTGGTATTTTTGAACTCCTCTCATGTGTAGAAACTTAAAAATGTTCATCTTATTTGCATAAGTTGAAACAGTCCCGAAATAATTGAGTGGCCGTGCTAACAAAAAACACCCCCAAGTTGACGTGAATGGAGTTGCGATTTTCGCCCTACGTGAGATTTAGTATTCAAACTTGGTATTTTTGAACTCCTCTCATGTGTAGAAACTTAAAAAGGTTCATCTTATTTGTATAAGTTGAAACAGTCCCGAAATAATTGAGTGGCGGTGCTAACCAAAAACACCCTCAAGTTGACGTGAATGGAGTTGCGATTTTCGCCCTACGTGAGATTTAGTATTCAAACTTGGTATTTTTGAACTCCTCTCATGTGTAGAAACTTAAAAATGTTCATCTTATTTGCATAAGTTGAAACAGTCCCGAAATAATTGAGTGGCCGTGCTAACAAAAAACACCCCCAAGTTGACGTGAATGGAGTTGCGATTTTCGCCCTACGTGAGATTTAGTATTCAAACTTGGTATTTTTGAACTCCTCTCATGTGTAGAAACTTAAAAAGGTTCATCTTATTTGTATAAGTTGAAACAGTCCCGAAATAATTGAGTGGCGGTGCTAACCAAAAACACCCTCAAGTTGACGTGAATGGAGTTGCGATTTTCGCCCTACGTGAGATTTAGTATTCAAACTTGGTATTTTTGAACTCCTCTCATGTGTAGAAACTTAAAAATGTTCATCTTATTTGCATAAGTTGAAACAGTCCCGAAATAATTGAGTGGCGGTGCTAACCAAAAACACCCCCAAGTTGACGTGAATGGAGTTGCGATTTTCGCCCTACGTGAGATTTAGTATTCAAACTTGGTATTTTTGAACTCCCCTCATGTGTAGAAACTCAAAAATGTTCATCTTATTAGCATAAGTTGAAACAGTCCCGAAATAATTGAGTGGCGGTGCTAACCAAAAACACCCCCAAATTGACGTGAATGGAGTTGCGATTTTTGCCCTACGTGAGATTTAGTGTTCAAACTTGGTATTTTTGAACTCCTCTCATGTGTAGAAACTTTAAAATGTTCATCTTATTTGCATAAGTTGAAACAGTCCCGAAATAATTAGGTGGCGGTGCTAACCAAAAACACCCCCAAATTGACGTGAATGGAGTTGCGATTTTTGCCCTACGTGAGATTTAGTGTTCAAACTTGGTATTTTTGAACTCCTCTCATGTGTAGAAACTCAAAAATGTTCATCTTATTAGCATAAGTTGAAACAGTCCCGAAATAATTGAGTGGCGGTGCTAACCAAAAACACCCCCAAATTGACGTGAATGGAGTTGCGATTTTTGCCCTACGTGAGATTTAGTGTTCAAACTTGGTATTTTTGAACTCCTCTCATGTGTAGAAACTCAAAAATGTTCATCTTATTAGCATAAGTTGAAACAGTCCCGAAATAATTGAGTGGCGGTGCTAACCAAAAACACCCCCAAATTGACGTGGATGGAGTTGCGATTTTTGCCCTACGTGAGATTTAGTGTTCAAACTTGGTATTTTTGAACTCCCCTCATGTGTAGAAACTCAAAAATGTTCATCTTATTAGCATAAGTTGAAACCGTCCCGAAATAATTGAGTGGCGGTGCTAGCCAAAAACACCCCCAAATTGACGTGAATGGAGTTGCGATTTTTGCCCTACGTGAGATTCAGTGTTCAAACTTGGCATTTTTGAACTCCTCTCATGTGTAGAAACTCAAAAATGTTCATCTTATTAGCATAAGTTGAAACAGTCCTGAAATAATTGAGTGGCGGTGCTAACCAAAAACACCCCCAAATTGACGTGAATGGAGTTGCGATTTTCGCCCTACGTGAGATTTAGTATTCAAACTTGGTATTTTTGAACTCCTCTCATGTGTAGAAACTTAAAAATGTTCATCTTATTTGCATAAGTTGAAACAGTCCCGAAATAATTGAGTGGCCGTGCTAACAAAAAACACCCCCAAGTTGACGTGAATGGAGTTGCGATTTTCGCCCTACGTGAGATTTAGTATTCAAACTTGGTATTTTTGAACTCCTCTCATGTGTAGAAACTTAAAAAGGTTCATCTTATTTGTATAAGTTGAAACAGTCCCGAAATAATTGAGTGGCGGTGCTAACCAAAAACACCCCCAAGTTGACGTGAATGGAGTTGCGATTTTCGCCCTACGTGAGATTTAGTATTCAAACTTGGTATTGTTGAACTCCTCTCATGTGTAGAAACTTAAAAATGTTCATCTTATTTGCATAAGTTGAAACAGTCCCGAAATAATTGAGTGGCGGTGCTAACCAAAAACACCCCCAAGTTGACGTGAATGGAGTTGCGATTTTCGCCCTACGTGAGATTTAGTATTCACACTTGGTATTTTTGAACTCCCCTCATGTGTAGAAACTCAAAAATGTTCATCTTATTAGCATAAGTTGAAACAGTCCCGAAATAATTGAGTGGCGGTGCTAACCAAAAACACCCCCAAATTGACGTGAATGGAGTTGCGATTTTTGCCCTACGTGAGATTTAGTGTTCAAACTTGGTATTTTTGAACTCCTCTCATGTGTAGAAACTCAAAAATGTTCATCTTATTAGCATAAGTTGAAACAGTCCTGAAATAATTGAGTGGCGGTGCTAACCAAAAACACCCCCAAATTGACGTGAATGGAGTTGCGATTTTCGCCCTACGTGAGATTTAGTATTCAAACTTGGTATTTTTGAACTCCTCTCATGTGTAGAAACTTAAAAATGTTCATCTTATTTGCATAAGTTGAAACAGTCCCGAAATAATTGAGTGGCCGTGCTAACCAAAAACACCCCCAAGTTGACGTGAATGGAGTTGCGATTTTCGCCCTACGTGAGATTTAGTATTCAAACTTGGTATTTGTGAACTCCTCTCATGTGTAGAAACTTAAAAATGTTCATCTTATTTGTATAAGTTGAAACAGTCCCCAAATAATTGAGTGGCGGTGCTAACCAAAAACACCCCCAAGTTGACGTGAATGGAGTTGCGATTTTTGCCCTACGTGATATTTAGTATTCAAACTTGGTATTTTTGAACTCCTCTCATGTGTAGAAACTTAAAAATGTTCATCTTATTTGCATAAGTTGAAACAGTCCCGAAATAATTGAGTGGCGGTGCTAACCAAAAACACCCCCAAGTTGACGTGAATGGAGTTGAGATTTTCGCCCTACGTGAGATTTAGTATTCAAACTTGGTATTTTTGAACTCCCCTCATGTGTAGAAACTCAAAAATGTTCATCTTATTAGCATAAGTTGAAACAGTCCCGAAATAATTGAGTGGCGGTGCTAACCAAAAACACCCCCAAATTGACGTGAATGGAGTTGCGATTTTTGCCCTACGTGAGAATTAGTGTTCAAACTTGGTATTTTTGAACTCCTCTCATGTGTAGAAACTCAAAAATGTTCATCTTATTAGCATAAGTTGAAACAGTCCTGAAATAATTGAGTGGCGGTGCTAACCAAAAACACCCCCAAATTGACGTGAATGGAGTTGCGATTTTCGCCCTACGTGAGATTTAGTATTCAAACTTGGTATTTTTGAACTCCTCTCATGTGTAGAAACTTAAAAATGTTCATCTTATTAGCATAAGTTGAAACAGTCCCGAAATAATTGAGTGGCCGTGCTAACCAAAAACACCCCCAAGTTGACGTGAATGGAGTTGCGATTTTCGCCCTACGTGAGATTTAGTATTCAAACTTGGTATTTTTGAACTCCTCTCATGTGTAGAAACTTAAAAATGTTCATCTTATTTGTATAAGTTGAAACAGTCCCGAAATAATTGAGTGGCGGTGCTAACCAAAAACACCCCCAAGTTGACGTGAATGGAGTTGCGATTTTCGCCCTACGTGAGATTTAGTATTCAAACTTGGTATTTTTGAACTCCTCTCATGTGTAGAAACTTTAAAATGTTCATCTTATTTGCATAAGTTGAAACAGTCCCGAAATAATTGAGTGGCGGTGCTAACCAAAAACACCCCCAAGTTGACGTGAATGGAGTTGCGATTTTCGCCCTACGTGAGATTTAGTATTCAAACTTGGTATTTTTGAACTCCTCTCATGTGTAGAAACTTTAAAATGTTCATCTTATTTGTATAAGTTGAAACAGTCCCGAAATGATTGAGTGGCCGTGCTAACCAAAAACACTCCCAAATTGACGTGAATGGAGTTGCGATCTTTGCCCTACGTGAGATTTAGTATTCAAACTTGGTATTTTTGAACTCCTCTCATGTGTAGAAACCTTAAAATGTTCATCTTATTTGCATAAGTTGAAACAGTCCCGAAATAATTGAGTGGCGGTGCTAACCAAAAACACCCCCAAGTTGACGTGAATGGAGTTGCGATTTTCGCCCTACGTGAGATTTAGTGTTCAAACTTGGTATTTTTGAACTCCTCTCATGTGTAGAAACTCAAAAATGTTCATCTTATTAGCATAAGTTGAAACAGTCCTGAAATAATTGAGTGGCGGTGCTAACCAAAAACACCCCCAAATTGACGTGAATGGAGTTGCGATCTTTGCCCTACGTGAGATTTAGTATTCAAACTTGGTATTTTTGAACTCCTCTCATGTGTAGAAACTTTAAAATGTTCATCTTATTTGCATAAGTTGAAACAGTCCCGAAATAATTGAGTGGCGGTGCTAACCAAAAACACCCCCAAGTTGACGTGAATGGAGTTGCGATTTTCGCCCTACGTGAGATTTAGTGTTCAAACTTGGTATTTTTGAACTCCTCTCATGTGTAGAAACTCAAAAATGTTCATCTTATTAGCATAAGTTGAAACAGTCCTGAAATAATTGAGTGGCGGTGCTAACCAAAAACACCCCCAAATTGACGTGAATGGAGTTGCGAGTTTCGCCCTACGTGAGATTTAGTATTCAAACTTGGTATTTTTGAACTCCTCTCATGTGTAGAAACCTTAAAATGTTCATCTTATTTGCATAAGTTGAAACAGTCCCGAAATAATTGAGTGGCCGTGCTAACCAAAAACACCCCCAAGTTGACGTGAATGGAGTTGCGATTTTCGCCCTACGTGAGATTTAGTATTCAAACTTGGTATTTTTGAACTCCTCTCATGTGTAGAAACTTAAAAATGTTCATCTTATTTGTATAAGTTGAAACAGTCCCGAAATAATTGAGTGGCGGTGCTAACCAAAAACACCCCCAAGTTGACGTGAATGGAGTTGCGATTTTCGCCCTACGTGAGATTTAGTATTCAAACTTGGTATTTTTGAACTCCTCTCATGTGTAGAAACTTTAAAATGTTCATCTTATTTGCATAAGTTGAAACAGTCCCGAAATAATTAGGTGGCGGTGCTAACCAAAAACACCCCCAAGTTAACGTGAATGGAGTTGCGATTTTCGCCCTACGTGAGATTTAGTATTCAAACTTGGTATTTTTGAACTCCTCTCATGTGTAGAAACTTACCCGAGGAAATGTTTTCAACATCCTTGAGGACAAAAGGTGGACAGATTGTCCAGTTGGTTTCCTGAAGACAAAAATTAAACAAGTTGTCCAATTTTTGTCCCGAGGAAATGTTTTCAACATCCTTGAGGACGAAAGGTGGACAGATTGTCCAGTTGGTTTCCTGAAGACAAAAAGTAAACAGGTTGTCCAATTTTTGTCCCGAAGAAATGTTTTCAACATCCTTGGGGACAGAAAGTGGACAGATTGTCCAATTTTTGTCCCAAGGTAATGTTTTCAACATCCTTGAGGACAAAAGGTGGACAGATTGTCCAGTTGGTTTCCTGAAGACAAAAAGTGAACAGGTCGTCCAATTTTTGTCCCGAGGAAATGTTTTCAACATCCTTGAGGACAAAAAGTGGACAGATTGTCCAGTTTGTTTCCTGAAGACAAAAAGTAAACAGGTTGTCCAATTTTTGTCCCGAGGAAAGTTTTTCAATATCCTTGAGGACAAAAAGTGGACAGATTGTCCAGTTTGTTTCCTGAAGACAAAAAGTAAACAGGTTGTCCAATTTTTGTCCCGAGGAAATGTTTTCAACATCCTTGTGGACAAAAGGTGGACAGATTGTCCAGTTGGTTTCCTGAAGACAAAAATTAAACAAGTTGTCCAATTTTTGTCCCGAGGAAATGTTTTCAACATCCTTGAGGACAAAAAGTGGACAGATTGTCCAGTTTGTTTCCTGAAGACAAAAAGTAAGCAGGTTGTCCACTTTTTGTCCCGAGGTAATGTTTTCAACCTCCTTGAGGACAAAAAGTGGACAGATTGTCCAGTTTGTTTCCTGAAGACAAAAAGTAAACAGGTTGTCCAATTTTTGTCCCGAGGAAATGTTTTCAACACCCTTGAGGACAAAAGGTGGACAGATTGTCCAGTTGGTTTCCTGAAGACAAAAAGTGAACAGGTTGTCCAATTTTTGTCCCGAAGAAATGTTTTCAACATCCTTGGGGACAGAAAGTGGACAGATTGTCCAATTTTTGTCCCAAGGTAATGTTTTCAACATCCTTGAGGACAAAAGGTGGACAGATTGTCCAGTTGGTTTCCTGAAGACAAAAAGTGAACAGGTCGTCCAATTTTTGTCCCGAGGAAATGTTTTCAACATCCTTGAGGACAAAAAGTGAACAGATTGTCCAATTTTTGTCCCGAGGTAATGTTTTCAACATCCTTGAGGACAAAAGGTGGACAGATTGTCCAGTCCAGTTGGTTTCCTGAAGACAAAAAGTAAACAGGTTGTCCAATTTTTGTCCCGAGGAAAGTTTTTCAATATCCTTGAGGACAAAAAGTGGACAGATTGTCCAGTTTGTTTCCTGGAGACAAAAAGTTGACAGGTTGTCCAATTTTTGTCCTGAGGAATCTTTTTTGAGATCTTTGAGGACAAAAGGTGGACAGATTGTCCAGTTTGTTTCCTAAAGACAAAAAGTAAACAGGTTGTCCAATTTTGTCCCGAGGGAATGTTTTCCACATCCTTGAGGACAAAAAGTGGACAGATTGTCCAGTTTGTTTCCTGAAGACAAAAGTAAACAGGTTGTCCAATTTTTGTCCCGAGGAAATGTTTTCAACATCCTTGAGGACAAAAGGTGGACAGATTGTCCAGTTGGTTTCCTGGAGACAAAAATTAAACAAGTTGTCCAATTTTTGTCCCGAGGAAATGTTTTCAACATCCTTGAGGACAAAAAGTGGACAGATTGTCCAGTTTGTTTCCTGAAGACAAAAAGTAAACAGGTTGTCCACTTTTTGTCCCGAGGTAATGTTTTCAACATCCTTGAGGACAAAAAGTGGACAGATTGTCCAGTTTGTTTCCTGAAGACGGGACAAAAAGTGGACAACCTGTTTACTTTTTGTCTTCAGGAAACAAACTGGACAATCTGTCCACTTTTTGTCCTCAAGGATATTGAAAAACTTTCCTCGGGACAAAAATTGGACAACCTGTTTACTTTTTGTCTTCAGGAAACAAACTGGACAATCTGTCCACCTTTTGTCCTCAAGGATCTCGAGAAAGATTCCTCAGGACAAAAATTAGACAACCTGTTAACTCTTTGTCTTCAGGAAACAAACTGGACAATCTGTCCACTTTTTGTCCTCAAGGATATTGAAAAACTTTCCTCGGGACAAAAATTGAACAACCTGTTTACTTTTTGTCTTCAGGAAACAAACTGGACAATCTGTCCACTTTTTGTCCTCAAGGATGTTGAAAACATTTCCTCGGGACAAAAATTGGACAACTTGTTTAATTTTTGTCTTCAGGAAACCAACTGGATAATCTGTCCACCTTTTGTCCTCAAGGATGTTGAAAACATTTCCTCGGGACAAAAGTTGGACAACCTGTTTACTTTTTGTCTTTAGGAAACCAACTGGACTGGACAATCTGTCCACCTTTTGTCCTCAAGGATGTTGAAAACATTTCCTCGGGACAAAAATTGGACAACTTGTTTAATTTTTGTCTTCAGGAAACCAACTGGATAATCTGTCCACCTTTTGTCCTCAAGGATGTTGAAAACATTTCCTCGGGACAAAAGTTGGACAACCTGTTTACTTTTTGTCTTTAGGAAACCAACTGGACTGGACAATCTGTCCACCTTTTGTCCTCAAGGATGTTGAAAACATTACCTCGGGACAAAAATTGGACAATCTGTTCACTTTTTGTCCTCAAGGATGTTGAAAACATTTCCTCAGGACAAAAATTGGACAACCTGTTAAGTCTTTGTCTTCAGGAAACAAACTGGACAATCTGTCCACCTTTTGTCCTCAAGGATCTCGAAAAAGATTCCTCAGGACAAAAATTGGACAACCTGTTAACTCTTCGTCTTCAGGAAACAAACTGGACAATCTGTCCACTTTTTGTCCTCAAGGATATTGAAAAACTTTCCTCGGGACAAAAATTGAACAACCTGTTTACTTTTTGTCTTCAGGAAACAAACTGGACAATCTGTCCACTTTTTGTCCTCAAGGATGTTGAAAACATTTCCTCGGGACAAAAATTGGACAACTTGTTTAATTTTTGTCTTCAGGAAACCAACTGGATAATCTGTCCACCTTTTGTCCTCAAGGATGTTGAAAACATTTCCTCGGAACAAAAATTGGACAACCTGTTTACTTTTTGTCTTTAGGAAACCAACTGGACTGGACAATCTGTCCACCTTTTGTCCTCAAGGATGTTGAAAACATTACCTCGGGACAAAAATTGGACAATCTGTTTACTTTTTGTCTTCAGGAAACAAACTGGACAATCTGTCCACCTTTTGTCCTCAAGGATCTCGAAAAAGATTCCTCAGGACAAAAATTGGACAACCTGTTAACTCTTTGT
Organism: Litoditis marina; assembly: GCA_964036275.1. Taxonomy (NCBI): domain Eukaryota; kingdom Metazoa; phylum Nematoda; class Chromadorea; order Rhabditida; family Rhabditidae; genus Litoditis; species Litoditis marina. Next base: position 20,450 of record CAXIWQ010000478.1, read on the forward strand.
CTTCAGGAAACAAACTGGACAATCTGTCCACCTTTTGTCCTCAAGGATGTTGAAAACATTACCTCGGGACAAAAAGTGGACAACCTGTTTACTTTTTGTCTTCAGGAAACAAACTGGACAATCTGTCCACTTTTTGTCCTCAAGGAGGTTGAAAACATTACCTCGGGACAAAAATTGGACAACCTGTTTACTTTTTGTCTTCAGGAAACAAACTGGACAATCTGTCCACTTTTTGTCCTCAAGGATGTTGAAAACATTCCCTCGGGACAAAATTGGACAACCTGTTTACTTTTTGTCTTTAGGAAACAAACTGGACAATCTGTCCACCTTTTGTCCTCAAAGATCTCAAAAAAGATTCCTCAGGACAAAAATTGGACAATCTGTCAACTTTTTGTCTCCAGGAAACAAACTGGACAATCTGTCCACTTTTTGTCCTCAAGGATATTGAAAAACTTTCCTCGGGACAAAAATTGGACAACCTGTTTACTTTTTGTCTTCAGGAAACCAACTGGACTGGACAATCTGTCCACCTTTTGTCCTCAAGGATGTTGAAAACATTACCTCGGGACAAAAATTGGACAATCTGTTTACTTTTTGTCTTCAGGAAACAAACTGGACAATCTGTCCACCTTTTGTCCTCAAGGATCTCGAAAAAGATTCCTCAGGACAAAAATTGGACAACCTGTTAACTCTTTGTCTTCAGGAAACAAACTGGACAATCTGTCCACTTTTTGTCCTCAAGGATATTGAAAAACTTTCCTCGGGACAAAAATTGGACAACCTGTTTACTTTTTGTCTTCAGGAAACAAACTGGACAATCTGTCCACTTTTTGTCCTCAAGGATGTTGAAAACATTTCCTCGGACAAAAATTGGACAACTTGTTTAATTTTTGTCTTCAGGAAACCAACTGGACAATCTGTTCCCCTTTTGTCCTCAAGGATGTTGAAAACATTTCCTCGAGACAAAAATTGGACAACCTGTTTACTTTTTGTCTTTAGGAAACCAACTGGACTGGACAATCTGTCCACCTTTTGTCCTCAAGGATGTTGAAAACATTACCTCGGGACAAAAATTGGACAATCTGTTCACTTTTTGTCCTCAAGGATGTTGAAAACATTTCCTCAGGACAAAAATTGGACAACCTGTTAACTCTTTGTCTTCAGGAAACAAACTTAACAATCTGTCCACTTTTTGTCCTCAAGGATGTTGAAAACATTACCTCGGGACAAAAAGTGGACAACCTGTTTACTTTTTGTCTTCAGGAAACAAACTGGACAATCTGTCCACTTTTTGTCCTCAAGGATGTTGAAAACATTTCCTCGGGACAAAAATTGGACAACTTGTTTAATTTTTGTCTTCAGGAAACCAACTGGACAATCTGTCCCCCTTTTGTCCTCAAGGATGTTGAAAACATTTCCTCGAGACAAAAATTGGACAACCTGTTTACTTTTTGTCTTTAGGAAACCAACTGGACTGGACAATCTGTCCACCTTTTGTCCTCAAGGATGTTGAAAACATTACCTCGGGACAAAAATTGGACAATCTGTTCACTTTTTGTCCTCAAGGATGTTGAAAACATTTCCTCAGGACAAAAATTGGACAACCTGTTAACTCTTTGTCTTCAGGAAACAAACTGGACAATCTGTCCACTTTTTGTCCTCAAGGATATTGAAAAACTTTCCTCGGGACAAAAATTGGACAACCTGTTTACTTTTTGTCCACCATTGTCCCACATAACGAATTCCATGCAGTAAACATTTCAAAGTTCTTTCTGCGCACATTTCAAGCAACAAGTAATCGAATGTTGGTGTTCCCAAAAAATAAATGATTGAAATTTTGTGTTCCCAAAAATAAATGATTGAAAATTTGTGTTCCCAAAAAATAAATGATTGAAAATTTGTGTTCCAAAAAATAAATGATTGAAAATTTGTGTTCCCAAAAAATAAATGATTGAAAATTTGTGTTCCCAAAAAAATAAATGATTGAAATTGTGTGCTCCCAAAAAATAAATGTTTGAAATTGTGTGCTCCTTGCTCAACTACACATATCCCCTATAATAACGAAGAATACATGGTTTTTGGGAGTTTACCTCGGGTAATTAATCATTCTTTACTCCACAAACAGCATATTTTGAGAACAATTTATTAACCAGAAAACATCCCAAATAATCTTCTTTTCATAACAAATGGAAGGCGTTTTTTCCATCTTCCCATTTTGTCTCCTTTTCCTGAATAAACTCGATTATGAAAATAATTTAGATTGCAGCGTCTTATATTGAAAAACTTTCCTCGGGACAAAAATTGGACAACCTGTTTACTTTTTGTCTTCAGGAAACCAACTGGACTGGACAATCTGTCCACCTTTTGTCCTCAAGGATGTTGAAAACATTACCTCGGGACAAAAATTGGACAATCTGTTCACTTTTTGTCCTCAAGGATGTTGAAAACATTTCCTCGGGACAAAAATTGGACGACCTGTTCACTTTTTGTCTTCAGGAAACCAACTGGACAATCTGTCCACCTTTTGTCCTCAAGGATGTTGAAAACATTACCTTGGGACAAAAATTGGACAATCTGTCCACTTTCTGTCCCCAAGTATGTTGAAAACATTTCTTCGGGACAAAAATTGGACAACCTGTTTACTTTTTGTCTTCAGGAAACCAACTGGACAATCTGTCCACCTTTTGTCCTCAAGGATGTTGAAAACATTACCTCGGGACAAAAATTGGACAACCTGTTTACTTTTTGTCTTCAGGAAACAAACTGGACAATCTGTCCACTTTTTGTCCTCAAGGATATTGAAAAACTTTCCTCGGGACAAAAATTGGACAACCTGTTTACTTTTTGTCTTCAGGAAACAAACTGGACTGGACAATCTGTCCACTTTTTGTCCTCAAGGATATTGAAAAACTTTCCTCGGGACAAAAATTGGACAATCTGTTCACTTTTTGTCCTCAAGGATGTTGAAAACATTTCCTCGGGACAAAAATTGGACGACCTGTTCACTTTTTGTCTTCAGGAAACCAACTGGACAATCTGTCCACCTTTTGTCCTCAAGGATGTTGAAAACATTACCTTGGGACAAAAATTGGACAATCTGTCCACTTTCTGTCCCCAAGGATGTTGAAAACATTTCTTCGGGACAAAAATTGGACAACCTGTTTACTTTTTGTCTTCAGGAAACCAACTGGACAATCTGTCCACCTTTTGTCCTCAAGGATGTTGAAAACATTACCTCGGGACAAAAATTGGACAACCTGTTTACTTTTTGTCTTCAGGAAACAAACTGGACAATCTGTCCACTTTTTGTCCTCAAGGATGTTGCAAACATTACCTCGGGACAAAAATTGGACAACCTGTTTACTTTTTGTCTTCAGGAAACCAACTGGAAAATCTGTCCACTTTTTGTCCTCAAGGATATTGAAAAACTTTCCTCGGGACAAAAATTGGACAACCTGTTTGGACAAAAATTGGACAATCTGTCCACTTTTTGTTCTCGAGGATGTTGAAAACATTTCCTCGGGACAAAAATTGGACAACCTGTTTACTTTTTGTCTTCAGGAAACCAACTGGACAATCTGTCCACCTTTTGTCCTCAAGGATGTTGAAAACATTACCTCGGGACAAAAGTGGACAACCTGTTTACTTTTTGTCTTCAGGAAACTAACTGGACTGGACAATCTGTCCACGTTTTGTCCTCAAGGATGTTGAAAACATTACCTCGGGACAAAAATTGGACAATCTGTTCACTTTTTGTCCTCAAGGATGTTGAAAACATTTCCTCGGGACAAAAATTGGACGACTTTTTCACTTTTTGTCTTCAGGAAACCAACTGGACAATCTGTCCACCTTTTGTCCTCAAGGATGTTGAAAACATTACCTTGGGACAAAAATTGGACAATCTGTCCACTTTCTGTCCCCAAGGATGTTGAAAACATTTCTTCGGGACAAAAACTGGACAACCTGTTTACTTTTTGTCTTCAGGAAACCAACTGGACAATCTGTCCACCTTTTGTCCTCAAGGATGTTGAAAACATTACCTCGGGACAAAAATTGGACAACCTGTTTACTTTTTGTCTTCAGGAAACAAACTGGACAATCTGTCCACTTTTTGTCCTCAAGGATGTTGAAAACATTTCCTCGGGACAAAAATTGGACAACATGTTAACTTTTTGTCTTCAGGAAACAAACTGGAAAATCTGTCCACTTTTTGTCCTCAAGGATATTGAAAAACTTTCCTCGGGACAAAAATTGGACAACCTGTTTACTTTTTGTCTTCAGGAAACCAACTGGACAATCTGTCCACCTTTTGTCCTCGAGGATGTTGAAAACATTACCTCGGGACAAAAAGTGGACAACCTGTTTACTTTTTGTCTTCAGGAAACAAACTGGACAATCTGTCCACTTTTTGTCCTCAAGGATATTGAAAAACTTTCCTCGGGACAAAATTGGACAACCTGTTTACTTTTTGTCTTCAGGAAACAAACTGGACAATCTGTCCACCTTTTGTCCTCAAGGATCTCGAAAAAGATTCCTCAGGACAAAAATTGGACAACCTGTTAACTCTTTGTCTTCAGGAAACAAACTGGACAATCTGTCCACTTTTTGTCCTCAAGGATATTGAAAAACTTTCCTCGGGACAAAATATTGAACAAACCTGTTTACTTTTTGTCTTCAGGAAACCAACTGGACAATCTGTCCACCTTTTGTCCTCAAGGATGTTGAAAACATTTCCTCGGGACAAAAATTGGACAACCTGTTTACTTTTTGTCTTCAGGAAACCAACTGGACAATCTGTCCACCTTTTGTCCTCAAGGATGTTGAAAACATTACCTTGGGACAAAAATTGGACAATCTGTCCACTTTCTGTCCCCAAGGATGTTGAAAACATTTCTTCGGGACAAAATTGGACAACCTGTTTACTTTTTGTCTTCAGGAAACCAACTGGACAATCTGTTTAATCTTTTGTCCTCAAGGATGTTGAAAACATTACCTCGGGACAAAAATTGGACAATCTGTCCACTTTTTGTCCTCAAGGATGTTGAAAACATTTCCTCGGGACAAAAATTGGACAACCTGTTTACTTTTTGTCTTCAGGAAACCAACTGGACAATCTGTCCACCTTTTGTCCTCAAGGATGTTGAAAACATTACCTCGGGACAAAAAGTGGACAACCTGTTTATTTTTTGTCTTCAAGAAACAAACTGGACAATCTGTCCACTTTTTGTCCTCAAGGATGTTGAAAACATTTCCTTGGGACAAAAATTGGACAACTTGTTTAATTTTTGTCTTCAGGAAACCAACTGGTTAATCTGTCCACCTTTTGTCCTCAAGGATGTTGAAAACATTTCCTCGGGACAAAAATTGGACAACCTGTTTACTTTTTGTCTTCAGGAAACCAACTGGACTGGACAATCTGTCCACCTTTTGTCCTCAAGGATGTTGAAAACATTACCTCGGGACAAAAATTGGACAATCTGTTCACTTTTTGTCCTCAAGGATGTTGAAAACATTTCCTCGGGACAAAAATTGGACAACCTGTTTACTTTTTGTCTTCAGGAAACAAACTGGACAATCTGTCCACTTTTTGTCCTCAAGGATGTGGAAAACATTTCCTCGGGACAAAAATTGGACAACCTGTTTACTTTTTGTCTTCAGGAAACCAACTGGACAATCTGTCCATCTTTTGTCCTCAAGGATGTTGAAAACATTACCTCGGGACAAAAATTGGACAATCTGTCCACTTTTTGTCCTCAAGGATGTTGAAAACATTTCCTCGGGACAAAAATTGGACAACCTGTTTACTTTTTGTCTTCAGGAAACAAACTGTCCACTTTTTGTCTCAAGGATATGAAAAACTTTCCTCGGGACAAAAATTGGACAACCTGTTAACTCTTTGTCTTCAGGAAACAAACTGGACAATCTGTCCACTTTTTGTCCTCAAGGATATTGAAAAACTTTCCTCGGGACAAAAATTGAACAACCTGTTAACTCTTATGTCTTCAGGAAACAAACTGGACAATCTGTCCACTTTTTGTTCTCAAGGATATTGAAAAACTTTCCTCGGGACAAAAATTGGACAACCT
>CAXIWQ010000479.1:0-5000 GCA_964036275.1 Litoditis marina
GAATTAGCCTTCGAACTAGGTTGACCGATTTTTTGGCATGGCTTAATCTTTTACTTGGGTTGACCGATTTTTTGGCATGGCTTAATCTTTTACTTGGAAATTTCGTATTTTACATTAGTTTTCCCTGAAACTTACATATGTTGTACAACTCTATTAGTTCTATAACATATCCAAAATTCAGCCAATATAATGGTTTAGTTTTCGAATTAGGCTTCATTCTGGACCAGTGGCGTATTTTTAGACTTGAGCATACAGCGCTGACAGAATCAATCAGAGAGCCACGGGTCAACCTGCGAAACCCCGAAAATTTCGTATTTTACATTAGTTTTCCCTGAAATTCACATATGTTATACAACTCTATTAGTTCTATAACATATCCAAAATTCAGCCAATATAATGGTTTAGTTTTCGAATTAGCCTTCGAACTAGGTTGACCGATTTTTTGGCATGGCTTAATCTTTTACTTGGGTTGACCGATTTTTTGGCATGGCTTAATCTTTTACTTGGAAATTTCGTATTTTACATTAGTTTTCCCTGAAACTTACATATGTTGTACAACTCTATTAGTTCTATAACATATCCAAAATTCAGCCAATATAATGGTTTAGTTTTCGAATTAGGCTTCATTCTGGACCAGTGGCGTATTTTTAGACTTGAGCATACAGCGCTGACAGAATCAATCAGAGAGCCACTTGAGTCGGTAGGTTTGGCGAGTCGTTAGGATGGGACTAATAGTTTCGAAAGAAATTATTAATTTTCCCAACTACACATCGTAACGTGTCTTCGGACTAGCGGAGCGATAAACGTCTCTTTATTGAGACATTAGTAGCTGGTGTTGTAAATAGCCAATTTTTCGATTTTCGTATGTTTTGTCGGGTGTTTTGTGAAAATTCAAATTTAGCGAAAGCCGTTGTACGGTCGGTGAAAATTCCATGATTCGTTCAAAATTTGCCTTCTTATTGTTTTTCTAAATAATCACGGAATTTTTGCTGATTTCTTCCACGACTCTCGCCCCCCTGCGTATCTGATTGATTCTGTCAGCGCTGTATGCTCAAGTAAAAGATTAAGCCATGCATGTAAAAAGTTCAACTTTTGTGAAACTGCGAACGGCTCATTAGAGCAGCTATCATTCTCTTCGGCTATCCTGATGGATAACTGCGGCAATTCTGGAGCTAATACATGCAATAAAGCCTCGACTTCGGAAGAGGTGCAGATATTAGTACAAACCAATCGTTTTCGGACGTAGTTTGTTGACTCTGAATACCGTAGCTTATCGACGGTTTATCCGTCGATAACCGAAAGAAGTGTCTGCCCTATCAACCAGATGGTAGTCTATTAGTCTACCATGGTTATCACGGGTAACGGAGAATAAGGGTTCGACTCCGGAGAGGGAGCCTTAGAAACGGCTACCACATCCAAGGAAGGCAGCAGGCGCGTAACTTATCCACTACTTCAGTGAGATAGTGACTAAAAATAAAAAGACCGATCCTATGGATCGGTTATTTCAATGAGTTGAGCTTAAATAGCTCTTCGAGGACCCAGTGGAGGGCAAGTCTGGTGCCAGCAGCCGCGGTAATTCCAGCTCCACTAGTGTAAATCGTCATTGCTGCGGTTAAAAAGCTCGTAGTTGGATCTGAGTCACGTACGTTGGTTCGCCTCTGGCGTTAATCTTCGTTGTGACTATTTTGCTGGTTTTCTGTGGGTAACTTCGGTTCCTGCAGTGGCTAGCGAGTTTACTTTGAATAAATTAGAGTGCTCAAAACAAGCGATTGCTTGAATGCTCGATCATGGAATAATAAAAGAGGACTTCGGTTCTATTTATTGGTTCAAGAACTGAATTAATGGTTAAGAGGGACAATTCGGGGGCATTCGTATCCCTGCGCGAGAGGTGAAATTCGTGGACCGCAGGGGGACGCCCAAAAGCGAAAGCATTTGCCAAGAATGTCTTCATTAATCAAGAACGAAAGTCAGAGGTTCGAAGGCGATTAGATACCGCCCTAGTTCTGACCGTAAACTATGCCATCTAGCGATCCGATGGGGCATCTTTGCCTCGTCGGGGAGCTTCCCGGAAACGAAAGTCTTTCGGTTCCTGGGGTAGTATGGTTGCAAAGCTGAAACTTAAAGAAATTGACGGAAGGGCACCACCAGGAGTGGAGCCTGCGGCTTAATTTGACTCAACACGGGAAAACTCACCCGGCCCGGACACCGTTAGGATTGACAGATTGAAAGCTCTTTCTCGATTTGGTGGTTGGTGGTGCATGGCCGTTCTTAGTTGGTGGAGCGATTTGTCTGGTTTATTCCGATAACGAGCGAGACTCTAGCCTACTAAATAGTTTCTGGATCTTTTAGTCCAGTTAACTTCTTAGAGGGATAAGCGGTGTTTAACCGCACGAGATTGAGCGATAACAGGTCTGTGATGCCCTTAGATGTCCGGGGCTGCACGCGCGCTACACTGGAAGAATCAGCTGGTCTTCCATTGCCGAAAGGTATTGGTAAACCGTTGAAACTCTTCCGTGACCGGGATAGGGAATTGTAATTATTTCCCTTGAACGAGGAATTCCTAGTAAGTGTGAGTCATCAGCTCACGTTGATTACGTCCCTGCCCTTTGTACACACCGCCCGTCGCTGTCCGGGACTGAGCTGTTTCGAGAAGAGTGAGGACTGCTGCAGCGAGGCTTCGGCTTTACTGTGATGGAAATCACTTTAATCGCAATGGCTTGAACCGGGCAAAAGTCGTAACAAGGTACCTGTAGGTGAACCTGCAGGTGGATCATCGCTGACCTTCAATGGAATTTCGGCTTTGGTCCTGAGAGTCAGTGGCAAGTGTTGTTTCGGACTTAGTCTGATTCAGCTGGCTCTCAACCACCTCTCTAGCTCATTGTGAGGCGTCGAGTTTACCGGAGTCGTTTGAGTGACGATGGATGGTTTTCGCGTAGTTCCTGACTTTGTAGACTTAATGACAGAGCTACTACTGTCACCTCGCAAGTATTTTCGCTGGCTACTGCATGCTACACGCAAGTTACCCGCAAGGGGAGCCTCAATGATCCTTAACGGACAGCGTCAATACACCTTTCCCTTTAACTAATTGTTTTTGTAACAGTTCGCAAGAACTACTGTACTAGCTTTAGCGATGGATCGGTCGATTCGCGTATCGATGAAAAACGCAGCAAACTGCGTTATTTACCACGAATTGCAGACGCTTTGAGTGGTGAAATTTTGAACGCACAGCGCCGTTGGGACTATTCCCTTCGGCACGTCTGGTTCAGGGTTGTTTAACTACTACCAAGTGGCTACTTACTTGGTTTGTCGGTTGGCTGCATGCAAATGTACCCTTCCTTAGTTAAGAATAACAGCAACATTCGTCTTTGACGTATTGTAGGTTGATTCGCATGACACTGCGTCTTCTCTCGCATGACTACCGTGAGAGTTGACGTGGCTACTTGTGTCGGCGTTTCATTCCTTGCTAACGCAACCTGAGCTCAGTCGTGATTACCCGCCGAACTTAAGCATATCATTCAGCGGAGGAAAAGAAACTAACTAGGATTCCCATAGTAACGGCGAGTGAACAGGGAAGAGCCCAGCGCTGAATCTCTCGGTCTAAGGCCGCTGAGAACTGTAGCGTATAGGTATGATTTTCTAGCATTACTGCATGTTCGAAGTCCCTTTGATAGGGGCCACAGTCCTGAGAGGGTGCGAGACCTGTACGAACAGTGGTATTGTTGGTTGATTGTTCCTTGGAGTCGGGTTGCTTGAAAGTGCAGCCTTAAGTGGGTGATAAACTTCATCTAAGGCTAAATATAGACGCGAATTCGATAGCAAACAAGTACCGTGAGGGAAAGTTGCAAAGAACTTTGAAGAGAGAGTTCAAGAGAACGTGAAATCGCTGGAGTGGAACCGGAGAGAGTTGACGTAACTGGGTGGCTAAGTTTGTTGAACTCGCTTAATTGCGTTTTCATAGAATGGTTGCTGCTTATGGTTGCGCTGGTGGCGTTGATTGTGTTAGCTGACCCGTGTAATGTTGCCCACTTCGGTGGTGTCTTGTTTGCGGTTAGGTTAATCACGGTTAACGTTTAGCTTTGCTTGCAGAGTGCCAGTGTGAAAGTCGACCACCTTTCCGACCCGTCTTGAAACACGGACCGAGGAGTGTAACTTGTACGCGAGTCAAAGGGTTGTAAACCCCACGGCGAAATGAAAGTAAAGGCCGGTTAACCGGTTGACATAGGATCCGTTCTTTGAGCGGCGCACTATGGCCCTGTCTTGTCTGCTTGCAGATGGGCAGAGGAAGAGCGTACAGGTTGCGACCCGAAAGATGGTGAACTATGCCTGAGCAGGACGAAGCCAGAGGAAACTCTGGTGGAAGTCCGTATCGGTTCTGACGTGCAAATCGATCGATAGACTTGGGTATAGGGGCGAAAGACTAATCGAACCATCTAGTAGCTGGTTCCCTCCGAAGTTTCCCCCAGGATAGCTGGAGCTTTTTCGCTGTTATATCCGGTAAAGCGAATGATTAGAGGACTTGGGGTCGAAACGACCTCAACCTATTCTCAAACTTTCACTGGGTATGATGTCTCGGTTTCTTCATTGAACTGTTGACATGAAAGCGAGCTCCAAGTGGGCCATTTTTGGTAAGCAGAACTGGCGCTGTGGGATGAACCAAACGTCGGGTTAAGGTGCCTAACTTTTCGCTCATGAGACCCCATAAAAGGTGTTGGTTGATATAGACAGCAGGACGGTGGCCATGGAAGTCGGTACCCGCTAAGGAGTGTGTAACAACTCACCTGCCGAATCAACTAGCCCTGAAAATGGATGGCGCTTGAGCGAGAGACCTATACCCGGCCGTTGCTGGCTTGTGCGTTGCCTTTCGCCTGGCCGCAACGAGTAGGAGGGTCGTGGTGGTTGCGTTGAAGGCTTCGGGCGTAGGCCCAGCTGGAGCTTCCATCAGTGCAGATCTCGGTGGTAGTAGCAAATATTTAAGTTCGATCCTTGAAGACTGAAGTGGA
>CAXIWQ010000479.1:7500-12500 GCA_964036275.1 Litoditis marina
GCCTTTGTAAAAGTTCAACTTTTGTGAAACTGCGAACGGCTCATTAGTGCAGCTATCATTCTCGGTTTTACTTGGGTTGACCGATTTTTTGGCATGGCTTAATCTTTTACTTGAAAATTCCGTATTTTACATTAGTTTTCCCTGAAACTTACATATGTTGTACAACTCTATTAGTTCTATAACATATCCAAAATTCAGCCAATATAATGGTTTAGTTTTCGAATTAGGCTTCATTTTGGACCAGTGGCGTATTTTTAGACTTGAGCATACAGCGCTGACAGAATCAATCAGAGAGCCACGGGTCAACCTGCGAAACCCCGAAAATTTCGTATTTTACATTAGTTTTCCCTGAAATTCACATATGTTATACAACTCTATTAGTTCTATAACATATCCAAAATTCAGCCAATATAATGGTTTAGTTTTCGAATTAGCCTTCGAACTAGGTTGACCGATTTTTTGGCATGGCTTAATCTTTTACTTGGGTTGACCGATTTTTTGGCATGGCTTAATCTTTTACTTGGAAATTTCGTATTTTACATTAGTTTTCCCTGAAACTTACATATGTTGTACAACTCTATTAGTTCTATAACATATCCAAAATTCAGCCAATATAATGGTTTAGTTTTCGAATTAGGCTTCATTCTGGACCAGTGGCGTATTTTTAGACTTGAGCATACAGCGCTGACAGAATCAATCAGAGAGCCACGGGTCAACCTGCGAAACCCCGAAAATTTCGTATTTTACATTAGTTTTCCCTGAAATTCACATATGTTATACAACTCTATTAGTTCTATAACATATCCAAAATTCAGCCAATATAATGGTTTAGTTTTCGAATTAGCCTTCGAACTAGGTTGACCGATTTTTTGGCATGGCTTAATCTTTTACTTGGGTTGACCGATTTTTTGGCATGGCTTAATCTTTTACTTGGAAATTTCGTATTTTACATTAGTTTTCCCTGAAACTTACATATGTTGTACAACTCTATTAGTTCTATAACATATCCAAAATTCAGCCAATATAATGGTTTAGTTTTCGAATTAGGCTTCATTCTGGACCAGTGGCGTATTTTTAGACTTGAGCATACAGCGCTGACAGAATCAATCAGAGAGCCACTTGAGTCGGTAGGTTTGGCGAGTCGTTAGGATGGGACTAATAGTTTCGAAAGAAATTATTAATTTTCCCAACTACACATCGTAACGTGTCTTCGGACTAGCGGAGCGATAAACGTCTCTTTATTGAGACATTAGTAGCTGGTGTTGTAAATAGCCAATTTTTCGATTTTCGTATGTTTTGTCGGGTGTTTTGTGAAAATTCAAATTTAGCGAAAGCCGTTGTACGGTCGGTGAAAATTCCATGATTCGTTCAAAATTTGCCTTCTTATTGTTTTTCTAAATAATCACGGAATTTTTGCTGATTTCTTCCACGACTCTCGCCCCCCTGCGTATCTGATTGATTCTGTCAGCGCTGTATGCTCAAGTAAAAGATTAAGCCATGCATGTAAAAAGTTCAACTTTTGTGAAACTGCGAACGGCTCATTAGAGCAGCTATCATTCTCTTCGGCTATCCTGATGGATAACTGCGGCAATTCTGGAGCTAATACATGCAATAAAGCCTCGACTTCGGAAGAGGTGCAGATATTAGTACAAACCAATCGTTTTCGGACGTAGTTTGTTGACTCTGAATACCGTAGCTTATCGACGGTTTATCCGTCGATAACCGAAAGAAGTGTCTGCCCTATCAACCAGATGGTAGTCTATTAGTCTACCATGGTTATCACGGGTAACGGAGAATAAGGGTTCGACTCCGGAGAGGGAGCCTTAGAAACGGCTACCACATCCAAGGAAGGCAGCAGGCGCGTAACTTATCCACTACTTCAGTGAGATAGTGACTAAAAATAAAAAGACCGATCCTATGGATCGGTTATTTCAATGAGTTGAGCTTAAATAGCTCTTCGAGGACCCAGTGGAGGGCAAGTCTGGTGCCAGCAGCCGCGGTAATTCCAGCTCCACTAGTGTAAATCGTCATTGCTGCGGTTAAAAAGCTCGTAGTTGGATCTGAGTCACGTACGTTGGTTCGCCTCTGGCGTTAATCTTCGTTGTGACTATTTTGCTGGTTTTCTGTGGGTAACTTCGGTTCCTGCAGTGGCTAGCGAGTTTACTTTGAATAAATTAGAGTGCTCAAAACAAGCGATTGCTTGAATGCTCGATCATGGAATAATAAAAGAGGACTTCGGTTCTATTTATTGGTTCAAGAACTGAATTAATGGTTAAGAGGGACAATTCGGGGGCATTCGTATCCCTGCGCGAGAGGTGAAATTCGTGGACCGCAGGGGGACGCCCAAAAGCGAAAGCATTTGCCAAGAATGTCTTCATTAATCAAGAACGAAAGTCAGAGGTTCGAAGGCGATTAGATACCGCCCTAGTTCTGACCGTAAACTATGCCATCTAGCGATCCGATGGGGCATCTTTGCCTCGTCGGGGAGCTTCCCGGAAACGAAAGTCTTTCGGTTCCTGGGGTAGTATGGTTGCAAAGCTGAAACTTAAAGAAATTGACGGAAGGGCACCACCAGGAGTGGAGCCTGCGGCTTAATTTGACTCAACACGGGAAAACTCACCCGGCCCGGACACCGTTAGGTTGACAGATTGAAAGCTCTTTCTCGATTTGGTGGTTGGTGGTGCATGGCCGTTCTTAGTTGGTGGAGCGATTTGTCTGGTTTATTCCGATAACGAGCGAGACTCTAGCCTACTAAATAGTTTCTGGATCTTTTAGTCCAGTTAACTTCTTAGAGGGATAAGCGGTGTTTAACCGCACGAGATTGAGCGATAACAGGTCTGTGATGCCCTTAGATGTCCGGGGCTGCACGCGCGCTACACTGGAAGAATCAGCTGGTCTTCCATTGCCGAAAGGTATTGGTAAACCGTTGAAACTCTTCCGTGACCGGGATAGGGAATTGTAATTATTTCCCTTGAACGAGGAATTCCTAGTAAGTGTGAGTCATCAGCTCACGTTGATTACGTCCCTGCCCTTTGTACACACCGCCCGTCGCTGTCCGGGACTGAGCTGTTTCGAGAAGAGTGAGGACTGCTGCAGCGAGGCTTCGGCTTTACTGTGATGGAAATCACTTTAATCGCAATGGCTTGAACCGGGCAAAAGTCGTAACAAGGTACCTGTAGGTGAACCTGCAGGTGGATCATCGCTGACCTTCAATGGAATTTCGGCTTTGGTCCTGAGAGTCAGTGGCAAGTGTTGTTTCGGACTTAGTCTGATTCAGCTGGCTCTCAACCACCTCTCTAGCTCATTGTGAGGCGTCGAGTTTACCGGAGTCGTTTGAGTGACGATGGATGGTTTTCGCGTAGTTCCTGACTTTGTAGACTTAATGACAGAGCTACTACTGTCACCTCGCAAGTATTTTCGCTGGCTACTGCATGCTACACGCAAGTTACCCGCAAGGGGAGCCTCAATGATCCTTAACGGACAGCGTCAATACACCTTTCCCTTTAACTAATTGTTTTTGTAACAGTTCGCAAGAACTACTGTACTAGCTTTAGCGATGGATCGGTCGATTCGCGTATCGATGAAAAACGCAGCAAACTGCGTTATTTACCACGAATTGCAGACGCTTTGAGTGGTGAAATTTTGAACGCACAGCGCCGTTGGGACTATTCCCTTCGGCACGTCTGGTTCAGGGTTGTTTAACTACTACCAAGTGGCTACTTACTTGGTTTGTCGGTTGGCTGCATGCAAATGTACCCTTCCTTAGTTAAGAATAACAGCAACATTCGTCTTTGACGTATTGTAGGTTGATTCGCATGACACTGCGTCTTCTCTCGCATGACTACCGTGAGAGTTGACGTGGCTACTTGTGTCGGCGTTTCATTCCTTGCTAACGCAACCTGAGCTCAGTCGTGATTACCCGCCGAACTTAAGCATATCATTCAGCGGAGGAAAAGAAACTAACTAGGATTCCCATAGTAACGGCGAGTGAACAGGGAAGAGCCCAGCGCTGAATCTCTCGGTCTAAGGCCGCTGAGAACTGTAGCGTATAGGTATGATTTTCTAGCATTACTGCATGTTCGAAGTCCCTTTGATAGGGGCCACAGTCCTGAGAGGGTGCGAGACCTGTACGAACAGTGGTATTGTTGGTTGATTGTTCCTTGGAGTCGGGTTGCTTGAAAGTGCAGCCTTAAGTGGGTGATAAACTTCATCTAAGGCTAAATATAGACGCGAATTCGATAGCAAACAAGTACCGTGAGGGAAAGTTGCAAAGAACTTTGAAGAGAGAGTTCAAGAGAACGTGAAATCGCTGGAGTGGAACCGGAGAGAGTTGACGTAACTGGGTGGCTAAGTTTGTTGAACTCGCTTAATTGCGTTTTCATAGAATGGTTGCTGCTTATGGTTGCGCTGGTGGCGTTGATTGTGTTAGCTGACCCGTGTAATGTTGCCCACTTCGGTGGTGTCTTGTTTGCGGTTAGGTTAATCACGGTTAACGTTTAGCTTTGCTTGCAGAGTGCCAGTGTGAAAGTCGACCACCTTTCCGACCCGTCTTGAAACACGGACCGAGGAGTGTAACTTGTACGCGAGTCAAAGGGTTGTAAACCCCACGGCGAAATGAAAGTAAAGGCCGGTTAACCGGTTGACATAGGATCCGTTCTTTGAGCGGCGCACTATGGCCCTGTCTTGTCTGCTTGCAGATGGGCAGAGGAAGAGCGTACAGGTTGCGACCCGAAAGATGGTGAACTATGCCTGAGCAGGACGAAGCCAGAGGAAACTCTGGTGGAAGTCCGTATCGGTTCTGACGTGCAAATCGATCGATAGACTTGGGTATAGGGGCGAAAGACTAATCGAACCATCTAGTAGCTGGTTCCCTCCGAAGTTTCCCCCAGGATAGCTGGAGCTTTTTCGCTGTTATATCCGGTAAAGCGAATGATTAGAGGACTTGGGGTCGAAACGACCTCAACCTATTCTCAAACTTTCAATGGGTATGATGTCTCGGT
>CAXIWQ010000479.1:15000-20000 GCA_964036275.1 Litoditis marina
TTGGATACCATTTGAAAACGCCCTTAAGCGTAACGTTAAAGTGAGTTTCTAAGGACCCAAAGTTCGATTTTCCCTAACGTAAAATTTGCCGTTCTGGGGGTAGTCCAAAGGCACTTTTGAGGGGTATGGGGTAGCAAATTGAGGTTAACTTTACTTTTTAGACTGTTTTGGGGCTTAAGTAGGTTAAGGTTATCACGTTAGGGTCGTTTAAGTAGAATTTCAAGAGTTAGGAGAGGCCAGCGGATCGTGGGACTGTTGGACAACTGTTCGTTTGGCATTGTAGCCCTTTCGACCTTTTTGCCCAATTGTCTAACTATCTGTGAATTACTCTGTGTTTGGGATGTTGAGGTAGTAAATATTGTTACGTTAGGGTCCATTAGGTGAACGTTACCGTTGTTTAGGGTGTTAGGTTTAGTTTTTGAATTAGCCTTTGTAAAAGTTCAACTTTTGTGAAACTGCGAACGGCTCATTAGTGCAGCTATCATTCTCGGTTTTACTTGGGTTGACCGATTTTTTGGCATGGCTTAATCTTTTACTTGAAAATTCCGTATTTTACATTAGTTTTCCCTGAAACTTACATATGTTGTACAACTCTATTAGTTCTATAACATATCCAAAATTCAGCCAATATAATGGTTTAGTTTTCGAATTAGGCTTCATTTTGGACCAGTGGCGTATTTTTAGACTTGAGCATACAGCGCTGACAGAATCAATCAGAGAGCCACGGGTCAACCTGCGAAACCCCGAAAATTTCGTATTTTACATTAGTTTTCCCTGAAATTCACATATGTTATACAACTCTATTAGTTCTATAACATATCCAAAATTCAGCCAATATAATGGTTTAGTTTTCGAATTAGCCTTCGAACTAGGTTGACCGATTTTTTGGCATGGCTTAATCTTTTACTTGGGTTGACCGATTTTTTGGCATGGCTTAATCTTTTACTTGGAAATTTCGTATTTTACATTAGTTTTCCCTGAAACTTACATATGTTGTACAACTCTATTAGTTCTATAACATATCCAAAATTCAGCCAATATAATGGTTTAGTTTTCGAATTAGGCTTCATTCTGGACCAGTGGCGTATTTTTAGACTTGAGCATACAGCGCTGACAGAATCAATCAGAGAGCCACGGGTCAACCTGCGAAACCCCGAAAATTTCGTATTTTACATTAGTTTTCCCTGAAATTCACATATGTTATACAACTCTATTAGTTCTATAACATATCCAAAATTCAGCCAATATAATGGTTTAGTTTTCGAATTAGCCTTGGGATTTGCGCTCGATACCTCACGGGGCAATTTATTTTCAATACGTTGGATACCATTTGAAAATGCCCTTAAGCGTAACGTTAAAGTGAGTTTCTAAGGACCCAAAGTTCGATTTTCCCTAACGTAAAATTTGCCGTTCTGGGGGTAGTCCAAAGGCACTTTTGAGGGGTATGGGGTAGCAAATTGAGGTTAACTTTACTTTTTAGACTGTTTTGGGGCTTAAGTAGGTTAAGGTTATCACGTTAGGGTCGTTTAAGTAGAATTTCAAGAGTTAGGAGAGGCCAGCGGATCGTGGGACTGTTGGACAACTGTTCGTTTGGCATTGTAGCCCTTTCGACCTTTTTGCCCAATTGTCTAACTATCTGTGAATTACTCTGTGTTTGGGATGTTGAGGTAGTAAATATTGTTACGTTAGGGTCCATTAGGTGAACGTTACCGTTGTTTAGGGTGTTAGGTTTAGTTTTTGAATTAGCCTTTGTAAAAGTTCAACTTTTGTGAAACTGCGAACGGCTCATTAGTGCAGCTATCATTCTCGGTTTTACTTGGGTTGACCGATTTTTTGGCATGGCTTAATCTTTTACTTGAAAATTCCGTATTTTACATTAGTTTTCCCTGAAACTTACATATGTTGTACAACTCTATTAGTTCTATAACATATCCAAAATTCAGCCAATATAATGGTTTAGTTTTCGAATTAGGCTTCATTTTGGACCAGTGGCGTATTTTAGACTTGAGCATACAGCGCTGACAGAATCAATCAGAGAGCCACGGGTCAACCTGCGAAACCCCGAAAATTTCGTATTTTACATTAGTTTTCCCTGAAATTCACATATGTTATACAACTCTATTAGTTCTATAACATATCCAAAATTCAGCCAATATAATGGTTTAGTTTTCGAATTAGCCTTCGAACTAGGTTGACCGATTTTTTGGCATGGCTTAATCTTTTACTTGGGTTGACCGATTTTTTGGCATGGCTTAATCTTTTACTTGGAAATTTCGTATTTTACATTAGTTTTCCCTGAAACTTACATATGTTGTACAACTCTATTAGTTCTATAACATATCCAAAATTCAGCCAATATAATGGTTTAGTTTTCGAATTAGGCTTCATTCTGGACCAGTGGCGTATTTTTAGACTTGAGCATACAGCGCTGACAGAATCAATCAGAGAGCCACGGGTCAACCTGCGAAACCCCGAAAATTTCGTATTTTACATTAGTTTTCCCTGAAATTCACATATGTTATACAACTCTATTAGTTCTATAACATATCCAAAATTCAGCCAATATAATGGTTTAGTTTTCGAATTAGCCTTCGAACTAGGTTGACCGATTTTTTGGCATGGCTTAATCTTTTACTTGGGTTGACCGATTTTTTGGCATGGCTTAATCTTTTACTTGGAAATTTCGTATTTTACATAGTTTTCCCTGAAACTTACATATGTTGTACAACTCTATTAGTTCTATAACATATCCAAAATTCAGCCAATATAATGGTTTAGTTTTCGAATTAGGCTTCATTCTGGACCAGTGGCGTATTTTTAGACTTGAGCATACAGCGCTGACAGAATCAATCAGAGAGCCACTTGAGTCGGTAGGTTTGGCGAGTCGTTAGGATGGGACTAATAGTTTCGAAAGAAATTATTAATTTTCCCAACTACACATCGTAACGTGTCTTCGGACTAGCGGAGCGATAAACGTCTCTTTATTGAGACATTAGTAGCTGGTGTTGTAAATAGCCAATTTTTCGATTTTCGTATGTTTTGTCGGGTGTTTTGTGAAAATTCAAATTTAGCGAAAGCCGTTGTACGGTCGGTGAAAATTCCATGATTCGTTCAAAATTTGCCTTCTTATTGTTTTTCTAAATAATCACGGAATTTTTGCTGATTTCTTCCACGACTCTCGCCCCCCTGCGTATCTGATTGATTCTGTCAGCGCTGTATGCTCAAGTAAAAGATTAAGCCATGCATGTAAAAAGTTCAACTTTTGTGAAACTGCGAACGGCTCATTAGAGCAGCTATCATTCTCTTCGGCTATCCTGATGGATAACTGCGGCAATTCTGGAGCTAATACATGCAATAAAGCCTCGACTTCGGAAGAGGTGCAGATATTAGTACAAACCAATCGTTTTCGGACGTAGTTTGTTGACTCTGAATACCGTAGCTTATCGACGGTTTATCCGTCGATAACCGAAAGAAGTGTCTGCCCTATCAACCAGATGGTAGTCTATTAGTCTACCATGGTTATCACGGGTAACGGAGAATAAGGGTTCGACTCCGGAGAGGGAGCCTTAGAAACGGCTACCACATCCAAGGAAGGCAGCAGGCGCGTAACTTATCCACTACTTCAGTGAGATAGTGACTAAAAATAAAAAGACCGATCCTATGGATCGGTTATTTCAATGAGTTGAGCTTAAATAGCTCTTCGAGGACCCAGTGGAGGGCAAGTCTGGTGCCAGCAGCCGCGGTAATTCCAGCTCCACTAGTGTAAATCGTCATTGCTGCGGTTAAAAAGCTCGTAGTTGGATCTGAGTCACGTACGTTGGTTCGCCTCTGGCGTTAATCTTCGTTGTGACTATTTTGCTGGTTTTCTGTGGGTAACTTCGGTTCCTGCAGTGGCTAGCGAGTTTACTTTGAATAAATTAGAGTGCTCAAAACAAGCGATTGCTTGAATGCTCGATCATGGAATAATAAAAGAGGACTTCGGTTCTATTTATTGGTTCAAGAACTGAATTAATGGTTAAGAGGGACAATTCGGGGGCATTCGTATCCCTGCGCGAGAGGTGAAATTCGTGGACCGCAGGGGGACGCCCAAAAGCGAAAGCATTTGCCAAGAATGTCTTCATTAATCAAGAACGAAAGTCAGAGGTTCGAAGGCGATTAGATACCGCCCTAGTTCTGACCGTAAACTATGCCATCTAGCGATCCGATGGGGCATCTTTGCCTCGTCGGGGAGCTTCCCGGAAACGAAAGTCTTTCGGTTCCTGGGGTAGTATGGTTGCAAAGCTGAAACTTAAAGAAATTGACGGAAGGGCACCACCAGGAGTGGAGCCTGCGGCTTAATTTGACTCAACACGGGAAAACTCACCCGGCCCGGACACCGTTAGGATTGACAGATTGAAAGCTCTTTCTCGATTTGGTGGTTGGTGGTGCATGGCCGTTCTTAGTTGGTGGAGCGATTTGTCTGGTTTATTCCGATAACGAGCGAGACTCTAGCCTACTAAATAGTTTCTGGATCTTTTAGTCCAGTTAACTTCTTAGAGGGATAAGCGGTGTTTAACCGCACGAGATTGAGCGATAACAGGTCTGTGATGCCCTTAGATGTCCGGGGCTGCACGCGCGCTACACTGGAAGAATCAGCTGGTCTTCCATTGCCGAAAGGTATTGGTAAACCGTTGAAACTCTTCCGTGACCGGGATAGGGAATTGTAATTATTTCCCTTGAACGAGGAATTCCTAGTAAGTGTGAGTCATCAGCTCACGTTGATTACGTCCCTGCCCTTTGTACACACCGCCCGTCGCTGTCCGGGACTGAGCTGTTTCGAGAAGAGTGAGGACTGCTGCAGCGAGGCTTCGGCTTTACTGTGATGGAAATCACTTTAATCGCAATGGCTTGAACCGGGCAAAAGTCGTAACAAGGTACCTGTAGGTGAACCTGCAGGTGGATCATCGCTGACCTTCAATGGAATTTCGGCTTTGGTCCTGAGAGTCAGTGGCAAGTGTTGT
>CAXIWQ010000479.1:25000-36780 GCA_964036275.1 Litoditis marina
TATTTTACATTAGTTTTCCCTGAAATTCACATATGTTATACAACTCTATTAGTTCTATAACATATCCAAAATTCAGCCAATATAATGGTTTAGTTTTCGAATTAGCCTTCGAACTAGGTTGACCGATTTTTTGGCATGGCTTAATCTTTTACTTGGGTTGACCGATTTTTTGGCATGGCTTAATCTTTTACTTGGAAATTTCGTATTTTACATTAGTTTTCCCTGAAACTTACATATGTTGTACAACTCTATTAGTTCTATAACATATCCAAAATTCAGCCAATATAATGGTTTAGTTTTCGAATTAGGCTTCATTCTGGACCAGTGGCGTATTTTTAGACTTGAGCATACAGCGCTGACAGAATCAATCAGAGAGCCACGGGTCAACCTGCGAAACCCCGAAAATTTCGTATTTTACATTAGTTTTCCCTGAAATTCACATATGTTATACAACTCTATTAGTTCTATAACATATCCAAAATTCAGCCAATATAATGGTTTAGTTTTCGAATTAGCCTTCGAACTAGGTTGACCGATTTTTTGGCATGGCTTAATCTTTTACTTGGGTTGACCGATTTTTTGGCATGGCTTAATCTTTTACTTGGAAATTTCGTATTTTACATTAGTTTTCCCTGAAACTTACATATGTTGTACAACTCTATTAGTTCTATAACATATCCAAAATTCAGCCAATATAATGGTTTAGTTTTCGAATTAGGCTTCATTCTGGACCAGTGGCGTATTTTTAGACTTGAGCATACAGCGCTGACAGAATCAATCAGAGAGCCACTTGAGTCGGTAGGTTTGGCGAGTCGTTAGGATGGGACTAATAGTTTCGAAAGAAATTATTAATTTTCCCAACTACACATCGTAACGTGTCTTCGGACTAGCGGAGCGATAAACGTCTCTTTATTGAGACATTAGTAGCTGGTGTTGTAAATAGCCAATTTTTCGATTTTCGTATGTTTTGTCGGGTGTTTTGTGAAAATTCAAATTTAGCGAAAGCCGTTGTACGGTCGGTGAAAATTCCATGATTCGTTCAAAATTTGCCTTCTTATTGTTTTTCTAAATAATCACGGAATTTTTGCTGATTTCTTCCACGACTCTCGCCCCCCTGCGTATCTGATTGATTCTGTCAGCGCTGTATGCTCAAGTAAAAGATTAAGCCATGCATGTAAAAAGTTCAACTTTTGTGAAACTGCGAACGGCTCATTAGAGCAGCTATCATTCTCTTCGGCTATCCTGATGGATAACTGCGGCAATTCTGGAGCTAATACATGCAATAAAGCCTCGACTTCGGAAGAGGTGCAGATATTAGTACAAACCAATCGTTTTCGGACGTAGTTTGTTGACTCTGAATACCGTAGCTTATCGACGGTTTATCCGTCGATAACCGAAAGAAGTGTCTGCCCTATCAACCAGATGGTAGTCTATTAGTCTACCATGGTTATCACGGGTAACGGAGAATAAGGGTTCGACTCCGGAGAGGGAGCCTTAGAAACGGCTACCACATCCAAGGAAGGCAGCAGGCGCGTAACTTATCCACTACTTCAGTGAGATAGTGACTAAAAATAAAAAGACCGATCCTATGGATCGGTTATTTCAATGAGTTGAGCTTAAATAGCTCTTCGAGGACCCAGTGGAGGGCAAGTCTGGTGCCAGCAGCCGCGGTAATTCCAGCTCCACTAGTGTAAATCGTCATTGCTGCGGTTAAAAAGCTCGTAGTTGGATCTGAGTCACGTACGTTGGTTCGCCTCTGGCGTTAATCTTCGTTGTGACTATTTTGCTGGTTTTCTGTGGGTAACTTCGGTTCCTGCAGTGGCTAGCGAGTTTACTTTGAATAAATTAGAGTGCTCAAAACAAGCGATTGCTTGAATGCTCGATCATGGAATAATAAAAGAGGACTTCGGTTCTATTTATTGGTTCAAGAACTGAATTAATGGTTAAGAGGGACAATTCGGGGGCATTCGTATCCCTGCGCGAGAGGTGAAATTCGTGGACCGCAGGGGGACGCCCAAAAGCGAAAGCATTTGCCAAGAATGTCTTCATTAATCAAGAACGAAAGTCAGAGGTTCGAAGGCGATTAGATACCGCCCTAGTTCTGACCGTAAACTATGCCATCTAGCGATCCGATGGGGCATCTTTGCCTCGTCGGGGAGCTTCCCGGAAACGAAAGTCTTTCGGTTCCTGGGGTAGTATGGTTGCAAAGCTGAAACTTAAAGAAATTGACGGAAGGGCACCACCAGGAGTGGAGCCTGCGGCTTAATTTGACTCAACACGGGAAAACTCACCCGGCCCGGACACCGTTAGGATTGACAGATTGAAAGCTCTTTCTCGATTTGGTGGTTGGTGGTGCATGGCCGTTCTTAGTTGGTGGAGCGATTTGTCTGGTTTATTCCGATAACGAGCGAGACTCTAGCCTACTAAATAGTTTCTGGATCTTTTAGTCCAGTTAACTTCTTAGAGGGATAAGCGGTGTTTAACCGCACGAGATTGAGCGATAACAGGTCTGTGATGCCCTTAGATGTCCGGGGCTGCACGCGCGCTACACTGGAAGAATCAGCTGGTCTTCCATTGCGAAAGTATTGGTAAACCGTTGAAACTCTTCCGTGACCGGGATAGGGAATTGTAATTATTTCCCTTGAACGAGGAATTCCTAGTAAGTGTGAGTCATCAGCTCACGTTGATTACGTCCCTGCCCTTTGTACACACCGCCCGTCGCTGTCCGGGACTGAGCTGTTTCGAGAAGAGTGAGGACTGCTGCAGCGAGGCTTCGGCTTTACTGTGATGGAAATCACTTTAATCGCAATGGCTTGAACGGGCAAAAGTCGTAACAAGGTACCTGTAGGTGAACCTGCAGGTGGATCATCGCTGACCTTCAATGGAATTTCGGCTTTGGTCCTGAGAGTCAGTGGCAAGTGTTGTTTCGGACTTAGTCTGATTCAGCTGGCTCTCAACCACCTCTCTAGCTCATTGTGAGGCGTCGAGTTTACCGGAGTCGTTTGAGTGACGATGGATGGTTTTCGCGTAGTTCCTGACTTTGTAGACTTAATGACAGAGCTACTACTGTCACCTCGCAAGTATTTTCGCTGGCTACTGCATGCTACACGCAAGTTACCCGCAAGGGGAGCCTCAATGATCCTTAACGGACAGCGTCAATACACCTTTCCCTTTAACTAATTGTTTTTGTAACAGTTCGCAAGAACTACTGTACTAGCTTTAGCGATGGATCGGTCGATTCGCGTATCGATGAAAAACGCAGCAAACTGCGTTATTTACCACGAATTGCAGACGCTTTGAGTGGTGAAATTTTGAACGCACAGCGCCGTTGGGACTATTCCCTTCGGCACGTCTGGTTCAGGGTTGTTTAACTACTACCAAGTGGCTACTTACTTGGTTTGTCGGTTGGCTGCATGCAAATGTACCCTTCCTTAGTTAAGAATAACAGCAACATTCGTCTTTGACGTATTGTAGGTTGATTCGCATGACACTGCGTCTTCTCTCGCATGACTACCGTGAGAGTTGACGTGGCTACTTGTGTCGGCGTTTCATTCCTTGCTAACGCAACCTGAGCTCAGTCGTGATTACCCGCCGAACTTAAGCATATCATTCAGCGGAGGAAAAGAAACTAACTAGGATTCCCATAGTAACGGCGAGTGAACAGGGAAGAGCCCAGCGCTGAATCTCTCGGTCTAAGGCCGCTGAGAACTGTAGCGTATAGGTATGATTTTCTAGCATTACTGCATGTTCGAAGTCCCTTTGATAGGGGCCACAGTCCTGAGAGGGTGCGAGACCTGTACGAACAGTGGTATTGTTGGTTGATTGTTCCTTGGAGTCGGGTTGCTTGAAAGTGCAGCCTTAAGTGGGTGATAAACTTCATCTAAGGCTAAATATAGACGCGAATTCGATAGCAAACAAGTACCGTGAGGGAAAGTTGCAAAGAACTTTGAAGAGAGAGTTCAAGAGAACGTGAAATCGCTGGAGTGGAACCGGAGAGAGTTGACGTAACTGGGTGGCTAAGTTTGTTGAACTCGCTTAATTGCGTTTTCATAGAATTAGGTTGCCTGCTTATGGTTGCGCTGGTGGCGTTGATTGTGTTAGCTGACCCGTGTAATGTTGCCCACTTCGGTGGTGTCTTGTTTGCGGTTAGGTTAATCACGGTTAACGTTTAGCTTTGCTTGCAGAGTGCCAGTGTGAAAGTCGACCACCTTTCCGACCCGTCTTGAAACACGGACCGAGGAGTGTAACTTGTACGCGAGTCAAAGGGTTGTAAACCCCACGGCGAAATGAAAGTAAAGGCCGGTTAACCGGTTGACATAGGATCCGTTCTTTGAGCGGCGCACTATGGCCCTGTCTTGTCTGCTTGCAGATGGGCAGAGGAAGAGCGTACAGGTTGCGACCCGAAAGATGGTGAACTATGCCTGAGCAGGACGAAGCCAGAGGAAACTCTGGTGGAAGTCCGTATCGGTTCTGACGTGCAAATCGATCGATAGACTTGGGTATAGGGGCGAAAGACTAATCGAACCATCTAGTAGCTGGTTCCCTCCGAAGTTTCCCCCAGGATAGCTGGAGCTTTTTCGCTGTTATATCCGGTAAAGCGAATGATTAGAGGACTTGGGGTCGAAACGACCTCAACCTATTCTCAAACTTTCAATGGGTATGATGTCTCGGTTTCTTCATTGAACTGTTGACATGAAAGCGAGCTCCAAGTGGGCCATTTTTGGTAAGCAGAACTGGCGCTGTGGGATGAACCAAACGTCGGGTTAAGGTGCCTAACTTTTCGCTCATGAGACCCCATAAAAGGTGTTGGTTGATATAGACAGCAGGACGGTGGCCATGGAAGTCGGTACCCGCTAAGGAGTGTGTAACAACTCACCTGCCGAATCAACTAGCCCTGAAAATGGATGGCGCTTGAGCGAGAGACCTATACCCGGCCGTTGCTGGCTTGTGCGTTGCCTTTCGCCTGGCCGCAACGAGTAGGAGGGTCGTGGTGGTTGCGTTGAAGGCTTCGGGCGTAGGCCCAGCTGGAGCTTCCATCAGTGCAGATCTCGGTGGTAGTAGCAAATATTTAAGTTCGATCCTTGAAGACTGAAGTGGAGAAGGGTTCCACGTGAACAGTAGTTGGATGTGGGTCAGTCGATCCTAAGATACTGGCTTATGCCTTGTATCATCGAGAGGGAGAAGTTTACTTCTCTCTCGGATATCAAAAGGGAATAGGGTTAATATTCCCTAACTTGCATGTAGCGATTGCGGCTCTTTGAGTCGTCTGCGCGGTAACGCATTCGAACTCGGTAACGTCGCTCTAAGACCGAGCTAGAGTTTTCGTCTCTAGTTAAGGAACGGACTCCCTGGAATCGGTTCATCCGGAGATAGGGACGTTGTTTCCGTAAAGCACCGCGGTTTCTGTGGTGTCTCGTGCTCTTAGAACGACCCTTGAAAAACCGAGGGAGGCTATTAAGCTACAGCAAATCGTACCGATATCCGCATCAGGTCTCCAAGGTGAACAGCCTCTAGTCGATAGAATAATGTAGGTAAGGGAAGTCGGCAAATTAACGGCGGAACTTCGGTGAAGTCGGACTAGTAATGAGACTGTCTTGTGGACGTTTACAGGTGTGTACTTTGCTTTCGGCTTAGTATCCTGATCGGCCATCTAAACGGTCGCACTGGAACTGGTACGGACTCGGGAATCCGACTGTCTAATTAAAACAGAGGAGACAGATGGTCCTTGCGGACGTTTACTGTCTCTGATTTCTGCCCAGTGCTCTGAATGTTAAATCGTAGTAATTCGAGTAAGCGCGGGTAAACGGCGGGAGTAACTATGACTCTCTTAAGGTAGCCAAATGCCTCGTCATCTAATTAGTGACGCGCATGAATGGATTAACGAGATTCCACTGTCCCTAACTACTATCTAGCGAAACCACAGCCAAGGGAACGGGCTTGGGCAAATATAGCGGGAAAGAAGACCCTGTTGAGCTGACTCTAGTTTGACATTGTGAAGAGTCATGAGAGGTGTAGCATAGGTGGGAGACTTCGGTCGCCAATGAAATACCACCACTTTCATCGATTCTTTACTTATTCGGTAAGGCGAGGATTGGGCTTCGGCTCTTTCTTCTTAGTGTTAAGCGTGGTCACCTGGTGACTGCGTGACTCTCGCCGAAGACAGTGTCAGCGGGGAGTTTGACTGGGCGGTACATCTGTCAAATCGTAACGCAGGTGTCCTAAGGCTAGCTCAGAGAGGACGGAAACCTCTCGTAGAGCAAAAGGGCAAAAGCTCGCTTGATCTTGACTTTCAGTACGAGTACAGACCGCGAAAGCGTGCCTATCGATCCTTTTAATCAGATTGTTTCTGGTAAGAGGTGTCAGAAAAGTTACCACAGGGATAACTGGCTTGTGGCAGCCAAGCGTCATAGCGACGTGCTTTTTGATCCTTCGATGTCGCTCTTCTATCATTGCGAAGCAGAATTCGCCAAGCGTTGGATTGTTCACCCCACTAATAGGGAACGTGAGCTGGGTTAGACCGTCGTGAGACAGGTTAGTTTTTACCCTAACTGTAGACTAATTGTTGCGATAGTATTCTACTTAGTACGAGAGGAACAAGTAGTACTAACATTGGTTCATGGACTTGGTCGAAAGGCCAATGGTCCGAAGCTACCATTAGTGGGATTATGACTGAACGCCTCTAAGTCAGAATCCCGTCTAGTCAAGGCCAGCAATAACTTTGCTTCCCGGTGTCGGGAGGCATCTCTATCTCGTGGTAACGCGAGAGCTTATGCCCTATTATATGGCCTGGCCGAGGAAGGGAATCTCTTGGTTGCCAAAGCCGGATCACTCTGGTTCAAATGTCGGGGCGCAAAATCACTTGCATACGACTTGTATACTGGTCAAGGTGTTGTATCCAGTAGAGCAGTCTCTTTATACTGCGATCTGTTGAGACTATCCTTTGATTGGGTGCTTTGTTATTGCTTTGTTTCCCGGGACCTATGAAGCGACCGGTTTTAGGGGGTCGGAGCAAATCCCAAGTGCGGAGCACTTGGGATTTGCGCTCGATACCTCACGGGGCAATTTATTTTTCAATACGTTGGATACCATTTGAAAATGCCCTTAAGCGTAACGTTAAAGTGAGTTCTAAGGGACCCAAAGTCGATTTTCCCTAACGTAAATTTGCCGTTCTGGGGTAGTCCAAAGGCACTTTTGAGGGGTATGGGGTAGCAAATTGAGGTTAACTTTACTTTTTAGACTGTTTTGGGGCTTAAGTAGGTTAAGGTTATCACGTTAGGGTCGTTTAAGTAGAATTTCAAGAGTTAGGAGAGGCCAGCGGATCGTGGGACTGTTGGACAACTGTTCGTTTGGCATTGTAGCCCTTTCGACCCTTTTTGCCCAATTGTCTAACTATCTGTGAATTACTCTGTGTTTGGATGTTGAGGTAGTAAATATTGTTACGTTAGGGTCCATTAGGTGAACGTTACCGTTGTTTAGGTGTTAGGTTTAGTTTTTGAATTAGCCTTTGTAAAAGTTCAACTTTTGTGAAACTGCGAACGGCCTCATTAGTGCAGCTATCATTCTCGGTTTTACTTGGGTTGACCGATTTTTTGGCATGGGCTTAATCTTTTACTTGAAAATTCCGTATTTTACATTAGTTTTCCCTGAAACTTACATATGTTGTACAACTCTATTAGTTCTATAACATAATCCAAAATTCAGCCAATATAATGGTTTAGTTTTCGAATTAGGCTTCATTTTGACCAGTGGCGTATTTTTAGACTTGAGCATACAGCGCTGACAGAATCAATCAGAGAGCCACGGGTCAACCTGCGAAACCCGAAAATTTCGTATTTTACATTAGTTTTCCCTGAAATTCACTATGTTATACAACTCTATTAGTTCTATAACATATCCAAAATTCAGCCAATATAATGTTTAGTTTTCGAATTAGCCTTCGAACTAGGTGACCGATTTTTTGGCATGGCTTAATCTTTACTTGGGTTGACCGATTTTTTGGCATGGCTTAATCTTTTACTTGGAAATTTCGTATTTTACATTAGTTTTCCCTGAAACTTACATATGTTGTACAACTCTATTAGTTCTATAACATATCCAAAATTCAGCCAATATAATGGTTTAGTTTTCGAATTAGGCTTCATTCTGGACCAGTGGCGTATTTTTAGACTTGAGCATACAGCGCTGACAGAATCAATCAGAGAGCCACGGGTCAACCTGCGAAACCCCGAAAATTTCGTATTTTACATTAGTTTTCCCTGAAATTCACATATGTTATACAACTCTATTAGTTCTATAACATATCCAAAATTCAGCCAATATAATGGTTTAGTTTTCGAATTAGCCTTCGAACTAGGTTGACCGATTTTTTGGCATGGCTTAATCTTTTACTTGGGTTGACCGATTTTTTGGCATGGCTTTAATCTTTTACTTGGAAATTTCGTATTTTACATTAGTTTTCCCTGAAACTTACATATGTTGTACAACTCTATTAGTTCTATAACATATCCAAAATTCAGCCAATATAATGGTTTAGTTTTCGAATTAGCTTCATTCTGGACCAGTGGCGTATTTTTAGACTTGAGCATACAGCGCTGACAGAATCAATCAGAGAGCCACTTGAGTCGGTAGGTTTGGCGAGTCGTTAGGATGGGACTAATAGTTTCGAAAGAAATTATTAATTTTCCCACTACACATCGTAACGTGTCTTCGGACTAGCGGAGCGATAAACGTCTCTTTATTGAGACATTAGTAGCTGGTGTTGTAAATAGCCAATTTTTCGATTTTCGTATGTTTTGTCGGGTGTTTTGTGAAAATTCAAATTTAGCGAAAGCCGTTGTACGGTCGGTGAAAATTCCATGATTCGTTCAAAATTTGCCTTCTTATTGTTTTTCTAAATAATCACGAATTTTTGCTGATTTCTTCCACGACTCTCGCCCCCCTGGCGTATCTGATTGATTCTGTCAGCGCTGTATGCTCAAGTAAAAGATAAGCCATGCATGTAAAAAGTTCAACTTTTGTGAAACTGCGAACGGCTCATTAGAGCAGCTATCATTCTCTTCGGCTATCCTGATGGATAACTGCGGCAATTCCTGGAGCTAATACATGCAATAAAGCCTCGACTTCGGAAGAGGTGCAGATATTAGTACAAAACCAATCGTTTCGGACGTAGTTTGTTGACTCTGAATACCGTAGCTTACGGACGGTTTATCCGTCGATAACCGAAAGAAGTGTCTGCCCTATCAACCAGATGGTAGTCTATTAGTCTACCATGGTTATCACGGGTAACGGAGAATAAGGGTTCGACTCCGGAGAGGGAGCCTTAGAAACGGCTACCACATCCAAGGAAGGCAGCAGGCGCGTAACTTATCCACTACTTCAGTGAGTAGTGACTAAAAATAAAAAGACCGATCCTATGGTCGGTTATTTCAATGAGTTGAGCTTAAATAGCTCTTCGAGGACCCAGTGGAGGGCAAGTCTGGTGCCAGCAGCCGCGGTAATTCCAGCTCCACTAGTGTAAATCGTCATTGCTGCGGTTAAAAAGCTCGTAGTTGGATCTGAGTCACGTACGTTGGTTCGCCTCTGGCGTTAATCTTCGTTGTGACTATTTGCTGGTTTTCTGTGGGTAACTTCGGTTCCTGCAGTGGCTAGCGAGTTTACTTTGAATAAATTAGAGTGGCTCAAACAAGCGATTGCTTGAATGCTCGATCATGGAATAATAAAAGAGGACTTCGGTTCTATTTATTGGTTCAAGAACTGAATTAATGGTTAAGAGGGACAATTCGGGGGCATTCGTATCCCTGCGCGAGAGGTGAAATTCGTGGACCGCAGGGGACGCCCAAAAGCGAAAGCATTTGCCAAGAATGTCTTCATTAATCAAGAACGAAAGTCAGAGGTTCGAAGGCGATTAGATACCGCCCTAGTTCTGACCGTAAACTATGCCATCTAGCGATCCGATGGGGCATCT
Organism: Litoditis marina; assembly: GCA_964036275.1. Classification (NCBI taxonomy): domain Eukaryota; kingdom Metazoa; phylum Nematoda; class Chromadorea; order Rhabditida; family Rhabditidae; genus Litoditis; species Litoditis marina. The sequence goes on from CAXIWQ010000479.1 coordinate 34,965, forward strand.
TTGCCTCGTCGGGGAGCTTCCGGAAACGAAAGTCTTTCGGTTCCTGGGGTAGTATGGTTGCAAAGCTGAAACTTAAAGAAATTGACGGAAGGGCACCACCAGGAGTGGAGCCTGCGGCTTAATTTGACTCAACACGGGAAAACTCACCCGGCCCGGACACCGTTAGGATTGACAGATTGAAAGCTCTTTCTCGATTTGGTGGTTGGTGGTGCATGGCCGTTCTTAGTTGGTGGAGCGATTTGTCTGGTTTATTCCGATAACGAGCGAGACTCTAGCCTACTAAATAGTTTCTGGATCTTTTAGTCCAGTTAACTTCTTAGAGGGATAAGCGGTGTTTAACCGCACGAGATTGAGCGATAACAGGTCTGTGTGCCTTAGATGTCCGGGGCTGCACGCCGCGCTACACTGGAAGAATCAGCTGGTCTTCCATTGCCGAAAGGTATTGGTAAACCGTTGAAACTCTTCCGTGACCGGGATAGGGAATTGTAATTATTTCCCTTGAACGAGGAATTCCTAGTAAGTGTGAGTCATCAGCTCACGTTGATTACGTCCCTGCCCTTTGTACACACCGCCCGTCGCTGTCCGGGACTGAGCTGTTTCGAGAAGAGTGAGGACTGCTGCCAGCGAGGCTTCGGCTTTACTGTGATGGAAATCACTTTAATCGCAATGGCTTGAACCGGGCAAAAGTCGTAACAAGGTACCTGTAGGTGAACCTGCAGGTGGATCATCGCTGACCTTCAATGGAATTTCGGCTTGGTCCTGAGAGTCAGTGGCAAGAGTTGTTTCGGACTTAGTCTGATTCAGCTGCTCTCAACACCTCTCTAGCTCATGTGAGGCGTCGAGTTTACCGGAGTCGTTTGAGTGACGATGGATGTTTTCGCGTAGTTCTGACTTTGTAGACTTAATGACAGAGCTACTACTGTCACCTCGCAAGTATTTCGCTGGCTACTGCATGCTACACGCAAGTTACCCGGCAAGGAGCCTCAATGATCCTTAACGGACAGGCGTCAATACACCTTTCCCTTTAACTAATTGTTTTTGTAACAGTTCGCAAGAACTACTGTACTAGCTTTAGCGATGGATCGGTCGATTCGCGTATCGATGAAAACGCAGCAAACTGCGTTATTTACCACGAATTGCAGACGCTTTGAGTGGTGAAATTTTGAACGCACAGCGCCGTTGGGACTATTCCCTTCGGCACGTCTGGTTCAGGGTTGTTTAACTACTACCAAGTGGCTACTTACTTGGTTTGTCGGTTGCTGCATGCAATGTACCCTTCCTTAGTTAAGAATAACAGCAACATTCGTCTTTGACGTATTGTAGGTTGATTCGCATGACACTGCGTCTTCTCTCGCATGACTACCGTGAGAGTTGACGTGGCTACTTGTGTCGGCGTTTCATTCCTTGCTAACGCAACCTGAGCTCAGTCGTGATTACCCGCCGAACTTAAGCATAATCATTCAGCGGAGGAAAAGAACTAACTAGGATTCCATAGTAACGGCGAGTGAACAGGGAAGAGCCCAGCGCTGAATCTCTCGGTCTAAGGCCGCTGAGAACTGTAGCGTATAGGTATGATTTTCTAGCATTACTGCATGTTCGAAGTCCCTTTGATAGGGGCCACAGTCCTGAGAGGGTGCGAGACCTGTACGAACAGTGGTATTGTTGGTTGATTGTTCCTTGGAGTCGGTTGCTTGAAAGTGCAGCCTTAAGTGGGTGATAAACTTCATCTAAGGCTAAATATAGACGCGAATTCGATAGCAAACAAGTACCGTGAGGGAAAGTTGCAAAGAACTTTGAAGAGAGAGTTCAAGAGAAC
>CAXIWQ010000480.1:0-33669 GCA_964036275.1 Litoditis marina
CGACCTCACCTTTGCTGTCTGTGTGAGCCCCACTGTATCCATTTTTGCTGTCTATGTGACCCTCACTGTCCCCATTTCTGCTGTCAATCAGAGCCCCACTTTCCCCGTTCTTGCTGTTTATGTGAGCCCCACCGACCTCACCTTTGCTGTCTCTGTGAGCCCCACTCTCCCCATTTCCGCTGTGTAAGTGAGCCACACTGTCCCATTTTTGCTGTTCATGTGAGCCCCACCGACCCCATCTTTGCTGTCTATGTGAGCCCCACTGTCTCCATTTTTGCTGTCTATGTGAGCCTCACTGTCTCCATTTTCGCTGTCAATCAGAGCCCCACTCTCCTCATTCTCGATGTTTATGTGAGCCCCAGCGATCCCATCTTTGCTGTCTATGTGAGCCCCACTGTCTTCATTTTTGCTGTCTATGTGACCCTCACTGTCCCCATTTCTGCTGTCTATGTGAGCCCCACTATCTTCATTCCAGCTGTCTATGTGAGCCGCATTTTCCCCATTTTGTGCTGTGTATGAGAGAAAGAGAGAAAAAATAGAGAGAGAGAGAGAAGGCGAGAGAGAGAGGAAGAAAAAACAGAGAGAGAGAGAAAAAAAATCGAGAGAAAGAAGATAGACGGAAAGACATGGAAAAAAGAGGCAGAGGGGGGGGGGAAATGGAGAGCGTGAGAGAAGAAAGAGAAAAAATAATATCGCCTTTCATGGTAGGGAGATGTCTCGCGCTCAATGTTGAAAACACTCTTACGCTCCATGTTAGTAAGAGGTCTCGCTCTCTACGTTAGGGAGATAGGGAGTTATGTCGCGCTCAATGATGAAGAAAAGTCTTGCGCTCTATGTTAGGGAGAGGTCTTTCTCTCTATGTTAGAGAGAATTCTCGCGCTCATGTTGAGAGAAGTATTGCGCTCTATGTTACGGAGAGATCCCGCGATACATGTTGAAAATAACTTCCGCGCCCTATGTCTAGGAGAAAAGAGGGCCAGGAAGCTCCCGCCAGCCTGGAATAGAAACAAGGGAGGGGCCCGGGCGTTAGCCCGGGCTACCTTCCTTGTCTATTAATATATTTCGCTTGCTTGGTTTGTCCGGAATTCCTTCACTTTTGCACTTTTAGCCGGCAAATGGGCGAATTCCTTCACTATTGCACTTTCCAACTGGGGACGCGTGGACGGCGTGCTTTTTGCTTTTCATTTTGTTCCGAGATGAGAATGGTGGCGGTAGTGTTGCAATATTTTCGGCTACAATACTTTTAATTAATCGTATTTATCAATCAAAAGAGACTGCAACATACTGGAAAGGTGAGAATTGTTTTTTATGTCGGTGTTCAAATAATTAGGTCACTCTCCGTATAGATAATAAGTATGATATTGCTTACTTATCCTCTCAAAATCTTTTTTTTGTAGAAAGGGGTATTGTATTCGTTGTGTATTTAGGTTGTGTGTATTCAGGAACAGTGTGAAAATACGAGAGAGAGAGAGAAAGAGAGAGAGAGAGAGAGAGATAAAAAGTTCATTATTTTGTAGTCTATATGAGCCCCACCGTTTCCATTCGGCTGTTGCTGGAAAGTCCTTTTTAGTAAATATAGTTGAGTTAAATTGAAGGGCATACTCTACGGGATACTTCTGATACTCTACAGATATTTTCGCTGTGTATTTGAGCCCCACTGTCCCCATTTTGTGTATGTGAATTCCCAATGTTTCCATTTTGCTGTCTGTATGAGCCTCACTGTTCTAATTTGAGCTGTGTATTTGAGCCCCACTGTCCCCATTTTTGCTGTGTATTTGAGCCCCACTGTCCCCATTTTTGCTGTGTTTCTGATTCCCACTGTCCTAATTTTTGCTGTGTATGTGACTCCCACTGTCCCCATTTCGATGTGTATGTTAATCCCCAATGTTTCCATTTTGCTGTCTGTGTGAGCCCCACTGTTCTAATTTTCGCTCTGTATTTGAGCCCCACTGTCCTAATTTTTGCTGTGTATTTGATTCCCACTGTCCCCATTTTGATGTGTATGTGAATCCCCAATGTTTCCATTTTTCTGTCTGTGTGAGCCCCACTGTTCTATTTTCGCTCTGTATTTGAGCCACACTGTCCCCATTTTTGATGTGTATTTGAGCCCCACTGTCCCCATTTTTGCTGTGTATTTGATTCCCACTGTCCTAATTTTTGCTGTGTATGTGACTCCCACTGTCCCCATTTCGATGTGTATGTTAATCCCCAATCTCTCTATTTTGCTGTCTGTGTGAGCCCCACTGTTCTAATTTTCGCTCTGTATTTGAGCCCCACTGTCCAAATTTTTGCTGTGTATTTGATTCCCACTGTCTCCATTTTGATGTGTATGTGAATCCCCAATGTTTCCATTTTCCTGTCTGTGTGAGCCCCACTGTTCTATTTTCGCTTTGTATTTGAGCCACACTGTCCCCATTTTTGATGTGTATTTGAGCCCCACTGTCCCCATTTTTGCTGTGTATGTGACTCCCACTGTCCCCATTTCGATGTGTATGTTAATCCCCAATGTTTCCATTTTGCTGTCTGTGTGAGCCCCACTGTTCTAATTTTCGCTCTGTATTTGAGCCCCACTGTCCAAATTTTTGCTGTGTATTTGATTTCCACTGTCCCCATTTTGATGTGTATGTGAATCCCCAATTTTTCCATTTTGCTGTCTGTGTGAGCCCCACTGCTTTAATTTTCGCTCTGTATTTGAGCCCCACTGTCCAAATTTTTGCTGTGTATTTGATTCCCACTGCCCCCATGGTGATGTGTATGTGAATCGCCAATGTTTCCATTTTTGATGTGTATTTGAGCCCCGCTGTCCCCATTTTTGCTGTGTAATTGATTCCCACTGTCCTAATTTTTGCTCTGTATGTGACTCCCACTGTCCCCATTTCGATGTGTATGTTAATCCCCAATGTTTCCATTTTGCTGTCTGTGTGAGCCCCACTGTCCCCATTTTAGCTGTCTATGTGAGCCCCACTATCTCCATTTGCGCTGTCTATGTGGGCCCCACGGTCCCCATTTTAGCTGTCTACGTGTGCCCCACTGTTCCTATTTTTTGCTGTCCATGTCAGCCCCACTTTTCCCATTGTTACTGTCTATGCTAGCTGTCTACGTTACTGTTACTGTCAACACTGTCTATGTTAACCCCAATTGGTGGTGGGATGGGGAGTGGTGGATCACCGTTTTTCGGCGGAAAGAAAATAGAAACGAGTTGACGTGAGCTACTCAAACGCGGCAATTTCGGAAAAAACCATTTTGTTTCACTGGCGACTTGGGAGGCGGCTGGGGTGTATTAAAACAGGTATTTGCCGTTTATTTCCGGTTTAATATCTCTCTTTGTAATTCTCTTCTTTTTTTTCATCTGTTTTCATGAACTTTCATGTTCTCATGTTCGCCCAACTGTTCCCATTTCCACTGTTTTTGTGAGCCCCACTTTTTCCATTCTCACTGTCTATGTGAACCCCATTGTTTCCATTCTCAATGGTGAGCCCCACTTTTTTCATTTTGTTCCTATATTCACTGTCTATGTGAGACTCACTTTGCCCATTTTCACTGTCTATGTTAGTCCCACTTTTCCCATTTGCACTGTATGTGTGAGCTACTCCACTGTTCCCATAATTGCTGTCCATGTGAACCCCACTGTCCTCATGTTCGCCCTCTATGTGAGCCCCACTGTTTCTTTTATGCTTTCTATGTTGTTTTTGAAACCATTGAATGTGTGAACAGTGAAAAAGGGAGAAGAGAAAGAAGACGTATAGCAAAAGAGGGAGAGATGAAAGCGAAGGGAGTACAAAATTGGAAACTCTCGCGCTTCATTTTTTAATTCACTTTCACTGTGTCTGTTATCCCCACTGTGAGAGAGCGCGCGAATAAAGGAAAAACGGAGAAATGAAGAAATGAACATCTCGACACATCCATCTATCTAAACTCATCAAGGGAGGGGCCCGGGCGTTAGCCCGGGCTACCTTCCTTGTCCTTTATATAATATTTGCGTTGTTTGGTTTGTGGGTTTGTGGGTTTGTGTGTAACAATTCAAACACAGTTTGCACTTTTGGTCGAGAATTTGGGCGAAATCACACAGTTTGCACTTTCCAACTGGAAAGGCGTGGAATCCGTGCTTTTCGTTTTTCATTTTCAATTGGTAGTGGGATGGGAAGTGGTGGATCACCGTTTTTTGGGGGATAGAAAATGAAAACGAGTTTACGTGAGCTACGCGGCGAATTTTGGAAAAAGCCATTTTGTTCTACTGGCGATTTGGGAGGCGGCTGGGATGCATTGGAACAGGTATTTGTCGTTTGTTTTTGGCTCAATCTTCTTCCCTTTCTCTCTTCCTTTTCATTCTTCTCTCCAACCACCTTCTTTCAATTATAATCAACGTTTCTCATTGTTAGATGTTTACGCCCTATGTTGAGAGAAAGCGAGCCCTACTATCCCCATTCCCACTGTCTATGTAATCCCCACTGTCTATGTGAGCCCCACTTTCCCCATTTTCGCTGTCTATGTAAGCCCCACTGTCTATGTGAGCCCCTCTATCCCCATTTCCACTGTCTATGTAGCCCCACTGTCTATGTGAGCCCCTCTATCCCCATTTCCACTGTTTATGTAGCCCCACTGTCTATGTGAGCCCTACTATCCCCATTTCCACTGTCTATGTAAGCCCCACTGTCTATGTGAGCCCTACTATCCTCATTTCCACTATCTATGTAAGCCCCACTGTCTATGTGAGCCCTACTATCCCATTTCCACTGTCTATGTGAGCCCCACTGTCTATGTGAGCCCCACTGTACCCATTTCCACTGTCTATGTAAGCCCCACTGTCTATGTGAACCCTACTATCCCCATTTCCACTGTCTATGTGAGCCCCACTGTCTATGTGAGCCCCACTGTACCCATTTCCACTGTCTATGTAGCCTCACTGTCTATGTGAGCCCCTCTATCCCCATTTCCACTGTCTTTGTAAGCCGCACTGTCTATGTGAGCCCCTCTATCCCCATTTCCACTGTCTATGTAGCCCCACTGTCTATGTGAGCCCCTCTATCCCCATTTCCACTGTCTATGTAAGCCCCACTGTCTATGTGAGCCCCTCTATCCCCATTTCCACTGTCTATATAGCCTCACTGTCTATGTGAGCCCCACTTTCCCCATTTTCGCTGTCTATGTAAGCCACACTGTCTATGTGAGCCCTACTATCCCCATTTCCACTGTCTATGTAAGCCCCACTGTCTATGTGAGCCCCTCTATCCCCATTTCCACTGTCTATATAGCCTCACTGACTATGTGAGCCCTACTATCCTCATTTCCACTGTCTATGTAAGCCCCACTGTCTATGTGAGCCCTACTATCCCCATTTCCACTGTCTATGTGAGCCCCACTGTCTATGTGAGCCCCACTGTACCCATTTCCACTGTCTATGTAAGCCCCACTGTCTATGTGAGCCCTACTATCCCCATTCCCACTGTCTATGTAATCCCCACTGTCTATGTGAGCCCCTCTATCCCCATTTCCACTGTCTATGTAGCCTCACTGTCTATGTGAGCCCCTCTATCCCAATTTCCACTGTCTTTGTAAGCCACACTGTCTATGTGAGCCCTACTATCCTCATTTCCACTGTCTATATAGCCTCACTGACTATGTGAGCCCTACTATCCTCATTTCCACTGTCTATGTAAGCCCCACTGTCTATGTGAGCCCTACTATCCCCATTTCCACTGTCTATGTGAGCCCCACTGTCTATGTGAGCCCCACTGTACCCATTTCCACTGTCTATGTAAGCCCCACTGTCTATGTGAGCCCTACTATCCCCATTTCCACTGTCTATGTAAGCCCCACTGTCTATGTGAGCCCTACTATCCCCATTCCCACTGTCTATGTAATCCCACTGTCTATGTGAGCCCTACTATCCCCATTTCCACTGTCTATGTAAGCCCCACTGTCTATGTGAGCCCTACTATCCTCATTTCCACTGTCTATGTAAGCTCTACTGTCTATGTGAGCCCCTCTATCGCCATTTTCGCTGTCTATGTAAGCCCCACTGTCTATGTGAGCCCCACTGTCTCCATTTCCACTGTCTATGTAAGCCCCACTGTCTATATGAGCCCCACTTTTCCCATTTTCGCTGTCTATGTAAGCCCCACTGTCTATGTGAGCCCACTGTCTCCATTTCCACTGTCTATGTAAGCCCCACTGTCTATGTGAGCCCCACTTTCCCCATTTTCGCTGTCTATGTAAGCCCCACTGTCTATGTGAGCCCACTGTCTCCATTTCACTGTCTATGTAAGCCCCACTGTCTATGTGAGCCCCACTTTCCCCATTTTCGCTGTCTATGTAAGCCCCAATGTCTATGTGAGCCCCACTGGAGAACCATCGCGCTCTGTTTCGAAGAGAGTATTTGCGTTCTATGTAAAAAGTACTTGCGCTTGAGGACTTCGGAAACAAAAAAAACATCTCGACGCGCCCATCGGCCTAGGCTCAAACAAGGGAGGAGGAGGCGGCTTTAGCCGCCGGCGCCCTCCCTTGTCTATCAATATATTTGCCTTGCTTGGTTTGTCCGGATTTCCTTCACTATTGCACTTTTAGCCGGAAAATGGGCGAAATCACACACTATTGCACTTTGCAACTGGGGAGGCGTGGAAGCCGTGCTTTCTGCTTTTCATTTTCAATTGGTAGTGAGATGGGAGGTGGTTTATCGCCGTTTTTTCCTTGATAGAGAATGGGAACGAGTTTACGTGAGCTACGTGGCAAAGATTGGAAAAAGCCATTTTGTTTTACTGACGACTTGGGAGGCGGCTGGGATGCATTGAAAAAGGTATTTGTCGTTTGTTTTTGAGTAAATATCTCTCTTTGTGCTGCTCTTTCTCTCTTTTTTGCATCTCTTTGTTCTCATTTACTCATGTTCGCTGTCTATGTTAACCCCACTGTTTTCATTTTCGCTGTGTATGGTAACCCCACTGCTCCTATTTTTTATGTCTATGTAAATCTCGCTGTCCCCATTTTCGCTGTCTATGTTAAGCCCCAATCTGTTCATTTTCGCTGTCTATGTGAGCCCCACTGATCATTTTCACTGCCTATGTGAGCCCCACTGTTCCCCTTCTCGCTGTTTATGTTAACCCCACTGTTTTCATTTTCACTGTCTATGTAAGCCTCACTGTTTTCATATTAACTGTCTATGGAAGCTCCACTGTCCCCATTTCGACTGTCTATGTGAGCCCATTGTCCCCCATTTTTGCTGTGTATGTGAGCTCACTCCCCATTTTTGCTGTCTATGCGAGCCCCACTCTCCCCATTTTGGCTGTCTATGTGAGCCCCACTGTCTCCATTTTGGCTGTCTTTGTGAGCCCGACTGTCTAAGTGAGCTCCACTCTCCCCATTTTAGCTGTCTATGTGAGTCCCACTTTCCTCATTTTCGCTGTTCATGTGAGCCCCGTTCTCTTTATTTTGGCTGTCTATGTGAGCCCCATTGTCCCCCATTTCTGCTGTGTATGTGAGCCCCACTCTCCCCATATTGGCTGTTTATGTCAGCTTTATTGTCCCCCATTTTGCTGTGTATGTGAGCCCACTTTCCTCATTTTCGCGGTCTATGTGAGCCCCAGTCTCCCCATTTTGGCTGTCTATGTGAGCCCGACTGTCTATGTGAGCTCCACTCTCCCCATTTCAGCTGTTTATGTGAGCCCCACTTTCCCATTTTTGCTGTTCATGTGAGCCCCAGTCTCTCCATTTTTGCTGTGTATGTGAGCCCCACTCTTCCCATAATGGCTGTTTATGTCAGCTTTATTGTCGCCCATTTTTGCTGTGTATATGAGCCCACTTTCCTCACTTTGGCTGCCTATGTTATACAATTATAATTACAAATACAAACAATTCAGCGGGTGAACAGTACCAAATAGGAAAAACAGAAGACATAAAGAGCGAAAGAGAGGGAAATAGAAAACGAGAGAGAGAGAGAGAGAGAGAGAGAGAGAAAGAGAGAGAGAGAGAGAAAGAGCGAGAGAGAAAGCAGGAGAGGAATAAAACAAACTCAAACTTCCTCTGCACTATATACTTCCAATGTCTATGTAATCCCAACTGTGTTAGAGAGAGAGATAGAGGGCGAGAAAGAAAAAGAGAGAAAAGAAGAAAGAGACATCTCGACGCACCCGCCAGCCTAGACTCATCAAGGGAGGGCCCGGGCGTTAGCCCGGGGTACTCCCTTGATGAGTCTAGGCTGGCGGGTGCGTCGAGATGTTCGTCGAGGGTACTTTTGATGAGTCTAGGCTGGCGGGTGCGTCGAGGGTACTTTCCTTGTCTATTAATATATTTCGCTTGCTTGGTCTGTCTGTCCGGAATTCCATCATTTTTGCACTTTTAGCCGGAAAATGGGCGAAATCACACAGTTTGCACTTTCTAACTGGAAAGGCGTGGAATCCGTGCTTTTTGCTTTTTCATTTTGAGTTGGTAGTGAGATGGGGAGTGGTGGATCATCATTATTTTTTTGCGGATAGAAAATGGAAACGAGTTTACGTGAGCTACGCGGCGAATTTTGGGAAGAGCCATTTTGTTCTACTGGCGATTTGGGAGGCGGCTGGGATGTATTGGAAGAGGTATTTATATTTATTTTTGGTTTATTATCTCTCTTTGTGTTTCTCTTTCGCTTTTTTCATCTTTTTTTTCACCTACTCTAATGTTCTCATGTTCGCCCAACTGTCCCCATTTTGGCTGTGTATTTGATTCCCACTGTCCCTATTTTTGCTGTGTATGTGAGTCCCACTGTCCTCATTCCGATGTGTATGTGAATCCCCAATGTTTCCATGTTGCTGTCTGTGTGAGCTCCACTGTTCTATTTTTACTGTGTATTTGAGCCCCACTGTCCACATTTCTGCTGTGTATTTGATTCCCACTGTCCTAATTTTTGCTGTGTATGTGAGTCCCACTGTCCTCATTCCGATGTGTATGTGAATCCCCAATGTTTCCATGTTGCTGTCTGTGTGAGCCCCACTATTCTATTTTTGCTGTGTATTTGAGCCCCACTGTCCCCATTTCTGCTGTGTATTTGATTCCCACTGTCCCTATTTTTGCTGTGTATGTGAGTCCCACTGTCCTCATTCCGATGTGTATGTGAATCCCCAATGTTTCCATGTTGCTGTCTGTGTGAGCCCCACTGTTCTATTTTTGCTGTGTATTTGAGCCCCACTGTCCCCATTTCTGCTGTGTATTTGATTTCCACTGTCCCTATTTTTGCTGTGTATGTGAGTCCCACTGTCCTCATTCCGATGTGTATGTGAATCCCCAATGTTTCCATGTTGCTGTCTGTGTGAGCCCCACTGTTCTATTTTTGCTGTGTATTTGAGCCCCACTGTCCCCATTTCTGCTGTGTATTTGATTCCCACTGTCCTAATTTTTGCTGTGTATGTGAGTCCCACTGTCCTCATTCGATGTGTATGTGAATCCCCAATGTTTCCATGTTGCTGTCTGTGTGAGCCCCACTGTTCTATTTTTGCTGTGTATTTGAGCCCCACTGTCCTTATTTCTGCTGTGTATTTGATTCCCACTGTCCTAATTTTTGCTGTGTATGTGAGTCCCACTGTCCTCATTCCGATGTGTATGTGAATCCCCAATGTTTCCATGTTGCTGTCTGTGTGAGCCCCACTATTCTATTTTTGCTGTGTATTTGAGCCCCACTGTCCCCATTTCTGCTGTGTATTTGATTCCCACTGTCCTAATTTTTGCTGTGTATGTGAGTCCCACTGTCCTCATTCCGATGTGTATGTGAATCCCCAATGTTTCCATTTTGCTGTCTGTGTGAGCCCCACTGTTCAAATTTTCGCTGTGTGTTTGAGCCCTACTGTCCCCATTTTTGCTGTGTATTTGATTCCCACTGTCCTAATTTTTGCTGAGTATGTGAGTCCCACTGTCCCCATTTCGATGGGTATGTGAATCCCAAATCTTTTCATTTTGCTGTCTGTGTTAGCTCCACTGCCCCCATTTTCGCTGTTCATGAGCCTCACTCTTCCCATTGTTACTGCCCCACTGTTTCCATTCTCACTGGCTGTGTGATTCCCAATTTGCCTATCTTCACTGGCTATGTGATCCCCAATTTTCCTATCTTCACTGTCTATGTCAGCCCCACTTTGCCGTTTTTACTGTCTATGTTAACCCCACTTTTTCCGTTTCCCTGTATGTTAGCCCCACTTTTTTCCTTCTCACTGTCTATGTTAACCCCACTTTTCTCATTTGCACTGTCTGCGTGATCTGCAATGTCCCCATTCTTGCTGTCTTCGTGAGCCCCACTTTCCCCATTTTTGCTGTCTATGTGAGCCCCACTGTCCCCGTTTTTGCCTTTATGTGAGCCCCACTGTCCCTATTTTCGCTGTCTATGTAAGCCCACTGTCTCTGTTTCGTGAGCCCCACTGTCTCCGTTTCCGTTGTTTATGTGAGCCCCACTGTCTCCATTTTTGCTGTGTATGGGAGCTCCACTGCCCCCGTTTTCGTTGTCTATGTGAGCCCCACTGTCTCCGTTTCCGTTGTTTATGTGAGCCCCACTGTCTCCATTTTTGCTGTGTATGGGAGCCCCACTGCCCCCGTTTTCGTTGTCTATGTGAGCCCCACTGTCTCAATTTTCGCTGTGTTTGGGAGCCCGACTGCTCCCATTTTCGTTGTCTAAGTGAGCCTCATTTTTCCCATTTTTACTGTCTATGTTAGCCCCACTGTTCCCATTCTCACTTTCTATGTTAACCCCACTTTTCCCATTTGTACTGTCTGTGTGGGCTTCTTTTTCCCTATATTTGCTGTCTATGTGAGCCCCACTGTTTCTTGATTGCTCTCTATGTTGTTGTTGAAACCATTGAACGTGTGAACAGTGAAGAAAAAAAGAGAGAGAGAAGACGTAGAGCAAGAGAGGGAAAGATGAAGAAAAAGGAATAACAAAATCATAAACTCTCACGCTTCATTTCTTCAATGTACTTCCGCTGCGTTTGTTATCCTCATTGTGAGAGCGCGCGAATGACGGAAAAAATAAAAGATAAAATAGACACCTTGACGCACCCACCAATCTAAACTCATCAAGGGAGGGGCCCGGGCGTTAGCCCGGGCTACCTTCCTTGTCTCTATATATAATTCCCTTGCTTGGTGTGTCCGGAATTCCTTCACTATTGCACTTTTTGCCGGAAAATGGGCGAAATCACACACTTTGCACTTTCTAACTGGGAAGGCGTGGACGGCGTGCTTTTTGCTTTTCATTTTGGTTTGAGATGAGAATGGTGGCGGTAGTGCTGCAATATTTCTTAATTAAATGTATTTATCAATCAAAAGAGGCTGCAACATATTGGAAAGGTGAGAATTGATTTTTTATTAATGTGTTCAAATAATTAGGTCCTCTCTGTATTGATAATGTGTATGATATTGCTTACTTATCCTCTCAAAATCTTTTTTCGTAGAAAGGGGTATTGTATTCGTTGTGTATTTGGGTTGTGTGTATTCAGGAACAGTGTGAAAATAAGAGAGAGAGAGAGAGAGAGAGAGAGAGAGAGAGAGAGAGAGAGAGAGAGAGAGAGATTAGAAAAAAGTTCATTACTGTCTATGTAAGCCCCACTGTCCCCATTTCCACTGTCTATGTGAGCCCCCACTGTCTCCAATTCCGCTGTCTATGTGAGCCCCACTGTCCCATTTTTGCTGTTCATGTGAGCCCTACTGTCCCATTTTTGCTGTTCATGTGAGCCCTACTGTCCCATTTTTGCTGTTCATGTGAGCCCTACTGTCCATTTTTGCTGTTCATGTGAGCCCTACTGTCCCATTTTTGCTGTTCATGTGAGCCCTACTGTCCCATTTTTGCTGTTCATGTGAGCCCTACTGTCCCCATTTCCGCAGTCTATGTTAACCCCACTGTCCCCGTTTCCACTGTCTATGTGAGCCCCCACTGTCTCCAATTCCGCTGTCTATGTGAGCCCCACTGTCCCATTTTTGCTGTTCATGTGAGCCCTACTGTCCCATTTTTGCTGTTCATGTGAGCCCTACTGTCCCATTTTTGCTGTTCATGTGAGCCCTACTGTCCCATTTTTGCTGTTCATGTGAGCCCTACTGTCCCATTTTTGCTGTTCATGTGAGCCCTACTGTCCCATTTTTGCTGTTCATGTGAGCCCTACTGTCCCCATTTCCGCAGTCTATGTTAACCCCACTGTCCCCGTTTCCGCTGTCTATGTAAGCCCCACTGTCCCCATTTCCGCTGTCTATGTAAATCCCACTGTCTCCATTTTCGCTGTCTATGTGAGCCACATTTTCCCCATTTTGTGCTGTGTATGAGAGAAAGAGAGAAAAGGAGAAAAAGATAAAGTGAGAGAGAGAGAGAGAGAGAGAAAAACACAGAGAGAGAAAAAATAGAGAGAGAGAAGATAGACGGAAAGACATAGAAAAATAAGGGGGGAGTGTTAATGGAGAGCGTGAGAGAAGAAAAAGAAAAAAGAATCTGGCCTTTTATGGTTGAGAAATGTCTCGCGCTCAATGTTGAGAAAAGATGATTGAAATGTCTGAGAAAAACGTTCGAGAAATGAAGCATAATTTAAACAAAAACTCCTAGGAGCTCTCGCCAGCCTGGGATAGAAACAAGGGAGGCGAAGGCGGCTTTAGCCGCCGGCGACCTCCCTTGTCCTATTCTATATTTCGCTACTTTGGTCTGTTTGTAACAATTCCATCATTTTGCACTTTTGGTCGAAAATCGGGGAAAAATCACACAGTTTTGTCCTTTTGGTCGAGATGGGAGAGGGAGGCGTGAGCGAACGTGATCGAGATGCTTTTCATTTTCATTTCGGCTGGATAGGCGTTCGGTAGTGCGGCGGATTTTCGGCTATTTTGTATTGGATTCGTTCTATTTATTAATAAAAAGAGGCTGCACTGTACTGAAAAGGTGGGAATTTATTTTTAATTATGTGTTCGAATGATTAGGTCATTCTCTGTATTGATAATGTGTATGATATTGCTTACTGATGCTCCCGAAAAAAATTCTGTGAAATGGAGTATTCTGTTCATTTTGTATTTATGCTGTGTTCATTCAGGAACAGTGTGAAAAAATGAGAGGAAGAGAGAGAGAGAGAGAGAGAGAGAGAGAGACGAAAAAGAATAAGCAGGAAATGTATTACTGTTTATGTAAGCCCCACTGTTCCCATTTTCACTGTCTAGGTGAGCCCCACCGTTCCCATTTTTACTGTTTATGTGAGCCCCACTGTTCCCATTGGGCTGTTGCTGGAAAATTATTTTCACCCCAGTAAATAGAGAGAGAGAAAGGGGGTGAGAGAGAGAAAGGGAGTGAGAGAGAGAAGCCAGAGAGAGTGATGCGCTCTATGCTCTATGCTCTATGCTCTCTGTGTTGAAGAGAGATGTCGCGCTCTATGTTAAAGAGAGATGTCGCGCTCTATGTAGGGAGAGATGTCGCGGTCAATGTAGGGAGAGATGTCGCGGTCTATGTTGAAGAGAGATCTCGCGCTCTTTGTTAAGAAGAGGTGTCGCACTCTATGTTAGGGAGAGGTGTCGCACTCTATTTTAGGGAGATATGTCGCGCACTATGTTAAGGAGAGATGTCGCGCTCTATGTTAAGGAGAGATCTCGCGCTCTATGTTAGGGGGAGATGTCGCGCTCTATGTTAAGGAGGGATGTCGCGCTCTATGTTAAGAAGAGGTGTCGCGCTCTATGTTTAGAAGAGTTGTCGCACTCTATGTTAGGAAGAGGTGTCGCGCTCTATGTTTAGAAGAGTTGTCGCACTCTATGTTAGGAAGAGATGTCGCGCTCTATGTTTAGAAGAGTTGTCGCACTCTATGTTCGGGAGAGATGTCGCGCTCTATGTTAAGAAAAGGTGTCGCACTTTATTTGAGGGAGAGATGTCGCGCTCTATGTTAAGAAGAGGTGTCGCGCTCTATGTTTAGAAGAGTTGTCGCACTCTATGTTAGGAAGAGGTGTCGCGCTCTATGTTTAGAAGAGTTGTCGCACTCTATGTTAGGAAGAGATGTCGCGCTCTATGTTTAGAAGAGTTGTCGCACTCTATGTTCGGGAGAGATGTCGCGCTCTATGTTAAGAAAAGGTGTCGCACTTTATTTGAGGGAGAGATATCGTTCTCTATGTTAGGGAGAGTTTGACGTTGTCAAAAACATGATTTAAACGGTTGAGAAAAACGTGGGTCCGGTGAATAGGGTGAAAAATATACAAATACTCCTAGGAGCTCTCGCCAGCCCGGAATAAACACAAGGGAGGGGCCCGGGCGTTAGCCCGGGGTACCTTCCTTGTCCCTTTTATATTTGCGTTGTTTGGTTTGTGGGTTTGTGGGTTTGTGTGTAACAATTCACACACTTTTGCACTTTTGGGCGAGAATTTGGGCGAAATCACACAGTTTGCACTTTCCAACTGGGAAGGCGTGGAAGCCGTGCTTTTTGCTTTTCATTTTCAATTGGTAGTGGGATGGGAAGTGGTGGATCACCGTTTTTTTTGGGGATAGAGAATGAGAGCGAGTTTACGTGAGCTACGCGGCAATTATGGAAGTCATTTTGTTTTACTGGCGACTTGGGAAGCGGCTGGGATGCATTGAAAGAGGTATTTGCTGTTTATTTTTGGCTTTATCTACTTCTTCTTTCAATTATAATCAACAGTTCTCATTGTTAGATGTTTACGCCCTATGTTGAGAGAAATTGTTTTTTTCACTGTCATTTTCACTGCCATTTTCACTGTTTATGTAAGCCCCACTGTCTATGTGAGCCCCTATATCCCCATTTCCACTGTCTATGTAAGCCCCACTGTCTATGTGAGCCCCTATATCCCCATTTCCACTGTCTATGTAATCCCCACTGTCTATGTGAGCCTTACTATCCCCATTTCCACTGTCTATGTAATCCCCACTGTCTATGTGAGCCCCACTTTCCCCATTTTCACTGTTTATGTAAGCCCCACTGTCTATGTGAGCCCCTATATCCCCATTTCCACTGTCTATGTAAGCCCCACTGTCTATGTGAGCCCCTATATCCCCATTTCCACTGTCTATGTAATCCCCACTGTCTATGTGAGCCCCTATATCCCCATTTCCACTGTCTATGTAATCCCCACTGTCTATGTGAGCCCCACTTTCCCCATTTTCACTGTCTATGTAAGCCCCACTGTCTATGTGAGCCCCACTGTCTCCATTTTCGCTGTCTATGTAAGCCCCACTGTCTATGTGAGCCCCACTTTCCCTATTTTCACTCACTGTCTATGTAAGCCCCACTGTCTATGTGAGCCCCACTGTCCCCATTTCCACTGTCTATGTAAGCCCCACTGTCTATGTAGCCCCACTGTCTATGTGAGCCCCTATGTCCCCATTTCCACTGTCTATGTAAGCCCCACTGTCTATGTGAGCCCCTCTATCCCCATTTCCACTGTCTATGTAGTCCCACTGTCTATGTGAGCCCCTCTATCCCCATTTCCACTGTCTATGTAAGCCCCACTGTCTATGTGAGTCCCACTTCCCTCATTTCAACTGTCTATATAGCCTCACTGTCTATGTGAGTCTCACTTCCCTCATTTCCACTGTCTATATAGCCTCACTGTCTATGTGAGTCCCACTTCCCTCATTTCCACTGTCTATATAGCCTCACTGCCTATGTGAGTCCCACTTCCCCCGTTTCCGCTGTCTATGTAAGCCCCACTGTCTATGTGAGCCCCACTGTCTCCATTTTCGCTGTCTAGGTAAGCCCCACTGTCTATGTGAGCCCCACTGTCTCCATTTCCACTGTCTATGTAAGCCCCACTGTCTATGTGAGCCCCTATATCCCCATTTCCACTGTCTATGTAGGCGCCACTGTCTATGTGAGCCCTACTATCCCCATTTCCACTGTCTATGTAATCCCCACTGTCTATGTGAGCCCCACTTTCCCCTTTTCCACTGTCTATGTAAGCCCCACTGTCTATGTGAGCTCAACTGTCCCCATTTTTGCTGTATGTGAGCCCCACTTTTCTCATTTTCGCTGTCTATGTGAGCCCCACTGTCCCCATTTCGCTGTCTATGTGAGCACACTGTCTCCATTTTTGCTGTCTATGTGAGCCTCACTGTCTCCATTTTCACTGTCTATAAGAGCCCCACACTTCGCATTTTGGCTGTCTATGTGAGCCCCACTGTCCCCATTTTTTGCTGTCTATGTGAGCCCCAATGTCCCCATGTTTGCTGTATGTGAGCCCCACTTTTCCGATTTTTGCTGTCTATGTGAGCACCACTCTACCCATTTCTGTTGTGTATGGGAGAGAAAGAGACAGAGAAAGAGAGAGAGAGAGAAAGAGAAAAAAAAACATAGAGAGAGAGAGAAGATAAACGGAGAGACATAGAAAAAAGAGGGGGGAGGTGTTATTGGAGAACGTGAAAGAAGAAAGAGAGAATAGAAAAGAATTTCGCCCTTTATGGTAGAGAGAAGTCGCGCGCTCAATGTTAGGGAGAGGTTGCGCGCTCTATGTTAGGGCGAGATGATTGAGAAGAACATTTGGATAGTAGGGTGAGAAATAAACAAATACCCCTAAAATCTCTCCCCAGCCCGGAATGAAATCAAGGGAGGCGGAGGCGGCTTTAGCCGCCGGCGACTATGTCAGAGAAAGGACTATTACGCGTCATGTTAAAAAAACCTGAATTCGACAGGTGAAGCGAAAATTGAACAAATACTCTCAGAATCTCTCGCCAGCCCGGAATAAAAACAAGGGAGGCGGAGGCGGCTTTAGCCGCCGGCGACCTTCCTTGTCCCTTTTATATTTCGCTACTTTGGTGTGTTTGTAACAATTCCATCATTTTGCACTTTTGGTCGAGAATTCGGGCGAAATCACACAGTTTTGTCCTTTTGGTCGAGATGGGAAAGGAGGGCGTGAGCGAACGTGATCGAGATGCTTCTCATTCTCATTTCGGCGAGATAGGCGTGCGGTAGTGCTGCAATTTTTCAGCTACAATACTTTTAATTCGTTCTATTTATTAATCAAAAGAGGCTGCAATGCACTGAAAAGGTGAGAATTTATTTTATTTTATTTTTGTGCTCAACTATCTAGGTCACTCTCCGTGTTGATAATATGTAAGATATTGCTTACTGAGGCTCTCAAAATCTTTTTTCGTAGAAAGGGGTATTGTATTTGTTTTGTATTTATGCTTTGTTCATTCAGGAACAGTGTAAAAAAGGAGAGAGGAGAAGAGAGAGAGAGAGAGAGAGAGAGAGAGAGAGAGAGAGAGAGAGAGAGAGAGAAAGAATAGACAGGAAATGTATTACTGTTTATGTAAGCCCCACTGTTCCCATTTTCACTGTCTAGGTGAGCCCCACCGTTCCCATTTTCACTGTTTATGTGAGCCCCACTGTTCCCATTGGGCTGTTGCTGGAAAATTATTTTCACCCCAGTAAATAGAAAGAGAGAAAGGGGGAGAGAGAGAGAGAGAGCAATGCGCTCTATGCTCTCTGTGTTTAGGAGATATGTCGCGCTCTATGTTAAGGAGATATGTCACGCTCTATGTTAAGGAGAGATGTCGCGCTCTATGTAGGGAGAGATGTCGCGGTCTATGTTGAAGAGAGATCTCGCGCTCTATGTTAGGGAGATATCTCGCGCTCTATGTAGGGAGAGATGTCGCGGTCTATGTTGAAGAGAGATCTCGCGCTCTATGTTAGGGAGATATCTCGCGTTCTATGTTAGGGGGAGATGTCGCGCTCTATGTTAGGGAGGAATGTCGCGCTCTATTTTTGGGAGATGAATCGCGCTCTATGTTAAGGAGAGATGTCGCGGTCTATGTTAAGGAGAGATGTCGCGGTCTATGTTAGGGAGAGATCTCGCGCTCTATGTTAGGGGGAGATGTCGCGCTCTATGTTAGGGAGGGATGTCGCGCTCAATGTTAAGAAGAGGTGTCGCACTCTATGTTAGGGAGAGATGTCGCGCTCTGTGTTAGGAAGATATGTCGCGCTCTATGTTTATAAGAGTTGTCGCACTCTATGTTCAGGAGAGATGTCGCGCTCTAAGTTAAGAAGAGGTGTCGCACTCTATGTTAGGGAGGGATGTCGCGCTCTAAGTTAAGAAGAGGTGTCGCACTCTATGTTAGGGAGAGATGTCGCGCTCTAAGTTAAGAAGAGGTGTCGCACTCTATGTTAGGGAGGGATGTCGCGCTCTAAGTTAAGAAGAGGTGTCGCACTCTATGTTAGGGAGGGATGTCGCGCTCTATGTTAGGAAAATATGTCGCACTCTGTTTAGAAGAGTTGTCGCGCTCTATGTTTAGAAGAGTTGTCGCACTCTATGTTCGAGAGAGATGTCGCGCTCTATGTTAAGAAGAGGTGTCGCACTCTATGTTAAGGAGAGATGTTGCGCTCTATGTTAAGAAGAGGTGTCGCACTCTATGTTAGGGAGAGTGTGGCGTTGTCAAAAACATGATTTAAACGGTTAAGAAAAACGTGGGTTCGGTGAATAGGGTGAAAAATAAACAAGTACTCCTAGGAGCTCTCGCCAGCCTAGAGTAAAAACAAGGGAGGAGGAGGCGGCTTTAGCCGCCGGCGCCCTCCCTTGTCTACTAATATAAAACCGTTGCTTGGTGTGTGTGTGTGTGTGTGTATGAGGCAAATGCTTTTTGGTCGAGAAACGGAGAAGAAATGGTGCACTTTGTAGTTGGAAAAGGAGAATGGAGAGGACGTGAAAAACGTGCAATTGGCTGCTTTTCATTTCCAAACCCATTCTCATTGCAATCGGCTGTGGTTGGGATTTGAATTTGAGAATGACAAGTTAATGTTCAGTTGAATAGAAGAACGGGATTCACGTAAATCACACGTGATATCCATGTTCGCGCTCTATGTTGAGGAGTTCGCGCTCTGTGCTGGAGAGAACTTCCACGCTCTATGCTAAGGAGAAATTTGGCGCTCTATGGTAAGTTAAGAAGAACTTCCGCGCTCTATGCTTAGAAGAATTCCCGCGCTCTGTGCTGGAGAGAACTTCCGCGCTCTATGCTAAAGAGAACTTTCGCGCTCTACGCTAAGAAGAATTCCCGCGCTCTATGTTAAGGAGAACTTCCGCGCTCTATGCTAAGGAGAACTACCGCGCTCTATACTAAGTTAAGAAGAACTTCCGCGCTCTATGCTGAGAAGAATTCCCGCGCTCTATGTTAAGGAGAACTTCCGCGCTCTATGCTAAGGAGAACTTTCGCGCTTTATGCTAAGAAGAATTCCCGCGCTCTATGTTAAGGAGAACTTCCGCGCTCTATGCTAAGGAGAACTACCGCGCTCTATACTAAGTTAAGAAGAACTTCCGCGCTCTATGTTGAGAAGAATTCCCGCGCTCTATGTTAAGGAGAACTTCCGCGCTCTATGCTAAGAAGAGAACTACCGCGCTCTATGCTAAGTTAAGAAGAACTTCCGCGCTCTATGCTTAATTATGCAGAAATTTAGCGCTCTATGCTAAGGAGAAATTTGGCGCTTAATGTTAAGGAGAACTCCCGCGCTCTATGCTAAGGAGAACTCCCGCGCTCTATACTAAGGAGAACTCCCGCGCTCTATGCTGAGGAGAACTTTCACGCTCTATGTTAAGGAGAACTTCCGCGCTCAATGTAAAGGAGAACTTCCGCGCTCTATGCTAAGAAGAACTTTTTAAGAAATTTTTTTGCGGTCTATCGCGCTCTGTGTTACAGAGAATCCTCGCGCCCTATGCTGAAAAGTACGAGTTTGGCAAACAGAGTGAAGATAAAGCAAAATAAGCCAGGAAGCTCCTTTCAGCCTAGACTCATCAAGGGAGGGACCCGGGCGTCAGCCCGGGGTACCTTCCTTGTTAATTATATATTAGTGTTACGCAACGCGACGAGGCATGTCCTGAGAAATACACGTTACATAAATGTTTATTCTCCTATTTAAATAACCTATGCGACAACAAAAGCCGCAGTCCACGAAGAGTAGAGAAGTGTCTGCGTCTCTTAGTTTGGTGTAGTGTCTGACCCAAAAAACTCAGATCTATCGGCATGTTTCAGTGAATGTTCACCATAATAAGATTTTCATGAGAGTAATTCACTTGAGCTGTTAAGCGTTTTTTTCTGAAACATATCTCAATTAATAAACTTTATAGGCAATGATTCGCAGTTCTATACGTACATTTCCATATGATTTGATCAACCGGTTTGTTGGAAGGTTTTTGGTTTAGAGCACCGCAATGTTTCTCGCATGGTATATGTCTGGGTGCGCCGTCAGGTTTTCAGTTGTTTCTGAATTGGTAGAACACAAGTCCTTGGTAGTGCTTTGAAACACATTTTTATGTTATCATACTACTACCACACGCAACCCTTTCGATAATTGCGACCCCGAAGGAATAACGAGATTTATAGAATGAGTGAAACATTACGATGTTCGAAACTGGGTCTATTTGTCAAAGAAACCACTTGACCAAACTATGTATAGTTTGTTCCACCCACTTATAACCCTCTACAGTAATCTGCTACCTCTTCCAGGTCAAAGTTTGGTATATTAGCGTGTTCAGAACTCCTCAAAATGTTGATATATGTCTTCTGCATGTTTACTACTACTAACTCTGAAAATTTGATATCAAAGTATTGACTTTTTCATTAGGAAACCCCCCCCCCCCCTTGAACAATTGACGGATTACTGTAGGAGTACATCGATTGGTGAAACAGACTATACCATGTATGTGACAGAATAATGACTTGCAAAACTTTGGTTTAAAGTGTCTCATTTTATTCATCTCTTTTTGAGAATAACTTCATTCAAATTGCAAACGCGAGAAAACAACGACGAAATTATACTTTATACAATGTTTTATTGATCGTATTTAAACAATATTGGACGAAAACTTTTCAGAGTTTCTTCTTCATTTCAGAATAATTCTGGCAGAATGGGTAGTTTGCAGTTGTCGGCGGTAATGACGTCCGTTATATCTACCACTCTGCCCTGGTATCGGACCTGGAATGGAAATGAAGGATAATATACTAGGAGTAAACTGAATAGTCACGTAAAGTTAGCATTCTAAAGAGGAATTGTGCATTTTGTCATTGCACGTTACTGAGTTCTGCTGCGTTTAACATGTTTCACGTGATTGTGCGATTGACTAACAGTATAGGGTTTGATCTAGAGAATACACAAATAAACATAACATAAAACTGTGATATGAAGTTCTCACGCCGCGTTGGAAGGGTTATAAATCGTCAATTGTTCAGAGCAAACTGCAACTCTTTTCCGATGATTTTCAAAGAAAGAAAAGGAACAGAAGTTTACGCTGTTCACGAAAGTACAAGGTTGACATGGTTGATGGAACGAGCAGATACTAAAGTGGTTGGCGTTGACGTCTACCGAACATTTGAGAAACGTTAGGAATACTTCTCGTTTGGCGGGCCTGTTATTCTTACAACACTCGAATGTTTCCCCCCTCTCACCTCCATGAAGATGCTGTCAGGACTGTTGTCGCAGTTCAATCTGGTACCAATCGGTTCCCCCTGAACAATGCGTTTTCTCCCGAAACCCAGATCAGATCTGGTGCGCACGTTGTAAAGACGCACTTCGAAACCTAGAAATGAGAAATGTTAAACAACCCGCACATTTATTTAGTTCCGAATAGAATCGACCTACACAGAAACATTTCCTTCTTATATTCTTATTCTTATTAGAGTTATTGAATTATAGCCCTTCGTGAGTGGTGTCGCGCAAAACGGTTGCACACATGTTAGGCGTTGAAATGTTTCATGATCATGACTTATTGACTGATTTCGGTTGAGACATGTTCTGTCTGTAGATTCATCTGTAATAAACATATAAGAGGCATCCATTTAAATAGTTTTTCAAAAATCAAATATTATGCAAATCTGGTCAATTTTTTATTTATTGCCGAGAAACTTAGAATATGGTCACTTTCTGGTTCCGTTTCGCAGACTTTATTGTCCAAATAAATGACGAGGGTCAATTATTTTCTTGAAGTCTGACAACGGTCATTATTTTACACATTACTTTTGACAATCGTCAGTTACTTGCATACTGAAACTGACCACTGTCAAAACTGTATTTGCAAACCACCTGTCTCAGCCGGGAATCGAACCTGACCCCGTCAGTTCAAAAGCGCAGGCGCTAACCACTACGCTACGGCGGCTACTGAGTAGGTGCGCGAGTTTCTGCAAGTCATGCCGGGAGCGCGTTAAGCCGCGGGCCACGTTAGCTGGGGGTGCCCCCCAGACCCCCGCGGACTTCTTTTTAATGTCGAGAAAATTAATTTAAAAAAGTTCATTTCGTTTTTATTGGTCAATTTCATAAGTAACCGGGTTTCTTGATAACTTTACCGGTTTTTGGTAATATTTCAGGTTACCACATAGGTAACCGGTTGGTAACCCGAAACTTTATTTTGGTTACTGTACAAATAAACGGTAAAACCACAATGAAAAACTAACCGGTAACCGATTTCTCATTTCAGGTTACCACGCGGTTACCTACTGAGGTAACCTAAAGATTAGTTTACTAAAAACTGGTAAGGGTACCAAATAAACCCGGTTACTTATTTAATTCATCGATCTCATTAGTTTTCATTATTCAAATCTGTCTCGTTATATGAGCGATCAGTACGATTTGGCTGGCGCATGTTATATCCGCGACAGTCGATGCCCTAACTACTGGCCCGGTAGCGCAGTGGCAGTGTGTCTGCCTTTTACCCTGGCGCCCGCAGGTTCGATCCCGCAAACATTCTGACAGTGGTCAGAATTACACAGAATAAACGAGGCAATTCATTGACAAATGCCAAAAAAACCAGAATATTAATTGACCGGCGTCAAAAAGCCCGTTTTCATTTCTGACAGTTGTCAGTAAGTTTTCTGACTAGAAACCGAAGATGTGGTCAGAATTGTGCGAAATTTGATGGAAACATGCTCCACGAAAAAATGACCAGATTGGCATAATATTTGAATTTTGAAAAACTATTTAAATGGACGCCTCTTATATGCTTAATTTTTGATCTCAACCAGCTAGGATCCTTTCAAAAACTCGACATAAATTAAATTAAATCAAGAATTCTTATCGGTTTGACCCACCGATCCAGTCCTCGGTTCCCACAATGAACATTCCATCGTTATCACATCCAGAATACGCTCCGTTTGTATCGAAAACAAGACGAGTTCTGAAAAGTCGATTTGAGAAAAAGCGATTCTTGAAGTTTGTGAAACTCAAAAATTTAATAATTACCACATCACCACGCAATATTTACACATTTCCATTGATTTATGTTCCACTTGATCTAACACTCATGTGAAAAATGAGGTATTGTGCATTTTATATTCATTCTTTTTTTCAATTGGGACTCCGTATGTCTTAATATTACTAGTCTACTCCATAGTCACTGATACACCATTGACAAACGTGATCAAGTGCTTATATAGGGGCCAACACATTCTCAAAGGACCATACCGTTAGTTGTTTGAGAGGCAGAGATTGCACAAAATTGATCAACAAACTAGCTCCGCATTCGGTGACCCAAAAGATCATTCGATGTTTTTGTTGTTAAAATGAAACCATACCTTCCAACGATTTCTCCGTTGATCGGAGAATAGACAAACGGGGGTCGTTTCTCCTCGTCTTCCTCCTCCATCATTCCACACTCCAGATCCCAGCCACGCACCCCGTTGTAACGTCTGGAAGGGGTGAAACATTCAGGTGCGGTAAATATGTCAGCAAATCTATCATGATCGAATTCTGGAGTTACTGGTTAGTAAACATCGTAGTTGTGTTATATAGACTCACTGAAACATGAAATTATCTCTATTGGATCAATATTGATATCTTAGAGTAATGGCTAGCAAATAGTTTTTTCATTTCTCCAATGTTTTCAAGCGATGCTTTTTTCAAAGATGTTCCCGCCCTAGTGGAGTTGTCAATGATTTGTTACTCGAAGTTAGGTTTATGAACTAAGATTATGTATTTTAGAGCAACTCGGTATCAGTTTTTATTTTTATCTTGACCCCCCCCCCCCCTCCTTTTTCACAGGTGAAGCCAGGCGCACTAGTGAAATTGTTGACGATTTGGTATGAAAAACTATGTTTATGAGCCAGATTATGTAGTTTAGAACAACCCGGTATCAGGATGAAACTTATAAATTACTAACTTGTCAGCCTTAAACGGTTCTCCCAAAAGACGATTCTTCGAGTTCGACTCGCAAATCTGACCAGTGCACATGCCTGGAAAGAGTGAAACGTTTGTATAAGCGTCCTTTCAGATAATCAAAGCGAAGTTGTTCGTTACCTTGATTTCGTAGCAGTTGATTTTTCTACATGGTTTTCATGATGAATTTTCCAATTTAAACCAACAGTTTAATTATTGAACAAAAGATCTGAATGAAAACTGACGGTTTCTCTGTATTTCACTAGAAATCTATTATTAGAATTGGAAAAACTATTAAGGTAGTGAATTTTTGTGAATTGAACTAACAATTCTGCAGATGGAAGGTGGGATCAACCAGTTTTCCCTCTCTGTACAACTTCATTTGGACGTGAGACTCGGCGCCTCGCTGCGATTGATCCACGAAACAGTCTCTGGAATAAAATATTTTAAAAAGAAATAGTTATAGAAGGACGATTATGTGGTCTAATCCCAACGCTTCAGTCCTTTAAATTGCAATACATTTTTCAATTGCAGTTTAAAGGACCGTTGACGCGGGATTAGTCCACAGAATCGTTCTACTTTACGTAGAAATAGCACAGAAAGTCGCGTGAATAAGGTTTATATGGGTTCATATATAAACGCATATTCTCACGGTCACAATTATAAACATAGGTGCAGATAAGTTCGTTTTCTGAAAAACCGAGATCATCTCAATGTTTCGCGCATCCTTTTTAGGCTGTGGTGAATCTGTTCTCCTTGGTGAGCACTGTAGTCAATCAAATGTCGAAAAGTTAACCAACTCTCAGTAATCTGATTATACGATCGAGTAACGCAATGTTTCACATCTCGCGTATGAGTCGTTAATCAAAATAGAAACTAGTACATCCGCTCCATATAAGACGCTGCAATTTAAATGTTCCCACTAAAACCGACAAAAATGCCTATTTTTCGAGATTCTTGTGCAAAATACACCTCGGTTGTCACGAAAGTGGTTGCTCTTATAACCATGTGTATTCAAAAACCTTGCACATTAATAATCAACTGGAAAAACAGGCTGTACCCAAAATATTCATGTATACATCTATTGAACATGGTGACACGAAAATATTAGTACTGGAAAAGTGGAATAATAGAGTACACAAAATCCTTACTACGAATACAGTGTGATAAACACCACTGCACGAAATCCTTACTATTGAAAGCGTGTACACAACGAAATCCACAAAATTCTTAGTTATAAAAAGTGTAAAACGCCGGAAATGCATTAATAAATTATAATTGCAACAGAATCAACAATAGAATGTCAGAGCCCTATGAATTTTCAGAAAAACAACTATACTTAAGCCCCCCGCGTGAGGCGTGATACCTGACAACCTGACTGATAATTACGACTCTTTCGAGATGCAACAGAACCCAGTTGGAAAAAATGGGAGGGGGTCGCTACAAGTGGGAGAAACAAGGAACAATTAGAGTATTATGTGTTTACTTAAGCCCCCCCCTAAACAAGTTTTCAAATTCTGCCGACCGTGCGAAGACTAGATCTGAGCGCCCAAAGGGGAGGGGATATATAACATACAACATATTTTTTTACCAGAGTGGGAATAAATATGATTATCAGATTAAAATTAACACAAATCAACGTCATCGGAAAACGTAACGCTCAGCTAGAGAATAATAAAAAAATGGGGTTACTCATCTATCTGTGTCTGAACTAGAGTGAATAGTGAGAAGTTAATCACCATTTCATTCAATTTTACCGAAACTGTGCCTCAGATGACTATCAATGTACGCCACAATGAGAAATCCTCAGTAAATTGAGTAAGATTAAACTTCAAAGTAGCAAAAAAATATACAAACTATGAAAACCTGTTTCTGAAAGACGTAGATGCGTAGGTAGATTTGTGGCGGACGAAAAAACTTCTCTACCTTCTAGATTCGATCGATCGAGAACCTTCCGTGCCTTAAACAAAAATTAAAGAATAAAATGTGCCTTTCAAATCGTTGACGGACAACTCGTCCCCGCGTTGCGTGCGACAACTCGTCCCCAGCTCGAAAGTTGCCCAAATTAATTTGAAACTCACAAATTAAAGTAGTGACTAGGTTATATTTTGTACTGAAGACTGTAGATAACCTCAAACCTCAGAAATAGAAAACAAAGAAATTACTAAAGATAGAACATCATATGTCATGAGTAACAAATTTTTTTTATGAAGTTCTTGTTTTCTCTCCAATATAAGAAGACAAAATCAATTTTTCGAATATATTTATAGTTATGTTGTATTAAATAATAATCCGGAAACTTAACAGAATGTAATTTACTTCGAAACCTAATGTTAAGCTAGTTTTATGATAAAACGTTGGGAACGAGTTGTCGCATGGCTTGATGGGGAACGAGTTGTCGCACACGCGACGCGCGGGGACGAGTTGTCGCGGAATCTTTGAAACTACCGTTTCAGTTCAACGTTGGCAAACTAAGATGATAGGAGTACGTTTTACGAAACGCCACTGCGTTTTATGATAACAATCAGATATAAATGCACATAAAAAATGAACATTGTCCACTTTTGGATTCACATTCATAAAGCGAATAGACGCCACATTTTTTAAACAACCATAAAGCTACTCTCAATAATGCGAGTACATAGGTAGGTCGATAATCTAAATTAAAGATCAATAAAAGTAGCTCTAGTAATATTGGATTGCAAAAGCGACGTTGGAAGATAGAACAAGAAAAGGCGAGGGATCAGAAAGCAAACAATGTCGCTTCGAACTTTAAAATGAACTTAGTTTCAAGACGGAACCACGGAACCCAACAGCGAAAAAAAACTCACCGCATTAGAAAAATCCTTAGCTCATTTGTTCCGTCCGCCTGAGAACGTTTATGTAGCTTTCTTCCAATAATAGCACAAATATGCCTGGAAACACCTTCAGTTTTAACTCGTAGCACATATTATCGGAGACAAATAAGTGAGAAAAACAATAAAACAACAAATAAATATGAAAAACACAAATGAAATTTTTTTAAAACGCCCGCCGTGCGCTCGAAAATGACGGGTTCCCTCCTGCGTACTCCATTTCGAATTTCACGTCAGGCGTCCAATAATTCAAAATTTTATTTGTTTTTAATTTTTCAAACTTTATATTGTAGTGTATTTCTATATTTCGGTTTCTTCCAACAATAAAATAATGATAGACACATGATTACGCATGTAATCTTGTTTTTCGCACTGTTTTTCTCGTGTTCAGTCAGTTACTATTTGCACACAATCCTAAATTCATATTTTTTCACAAATAGACGGAATATGTCTATAGGTTGTTGATTGTTTCTTCCATCCTGTAGATTTACAAGTCGTATAACGACTCAAATTCTGCGCTCATTTTGATTGCACAACGTATAATCATGTTGATTACTCTTGAATAATTTGTTGCTTTTCGCTCACATCATAGCGTAACTGTGTGACATTATCGTGTTTCAAAGTGCGTTGCTCTTATGATTATGTTTTTCTCTTTACAGGTCGCACTGGTGAAGTCATTGGCAGTTTATCATTAAGAATTGGGCAATCGGTCAGAGTGCGAGTGAGACTAGGTTCGTGCTTTCCTGTGATAATTGCTATTATCAGACCTATGCTATGAACACGTAACATGTCTCGGAAAATGGCTGTGAAGTAGTATCTATGCACTTAATTCATCTCTATAATAAGCTGATTTGGCACTCCAGCGAATCTGTTCGAATCTTCGAATAGTCATGAATTTCGAAAAACGGACTACTATTTTGCCGAAATCATTGGAGTTTGACTATTTTGGATGCGAAATCATGGAGTGTCACGCATTTGGTTCAAAAAACGGCTTCCATTTTTTTTCCAATAGTCACACCTTATCAATTTTTGTTGGTGCCTGGGACCCACATCCTGTGCAAATGCACTTTGGCTGAAGGGGGAGGTTTTAGTAGCTGGTATCTTTTTCTCATCTTACATTTGCGGTTTGAATCCCGCGTTCTCAATTTTTTATACTAGTCCAAAGTCGTAACAGATAGCAAAGTTGTCAGCGTTTTCATATATGTTTTTTCAGTGTCATTGCTGATCTCGCCGGTTAATGTTTCTCCTATCTGATGCCTCTCCCCATTTTCGAAAATTGGACTCAAGGACTGTGGCAATGAAATAACCATTCATTTGAGGTTTATTTGTATATTTGTGTTATTTAGTTATTTTTTCAACGTACATCTACATGACATGACCCAGTAAGGCAGTGACGATGAAATTCAACCATTTTTGACGCTCAATGTTAGATAACTAGTGAAGCTCTCTATCAGATAAAAAATACAGTGTACAGCTGGCAACGTTTTCGCTGTTTTTGGAAAATTTTGCGCCCTTGGCAAGTATAAAGTTTACTAGACTACCGTGACAATACTGCGCTGCCGAAATTATATCGGTACTGATAGTAACTTCGTAATCACGTCCTTGCTGTGTAATGGGGATGTACGGGTGTCCTGCATCATAATTTATTTGTTGGGTTTTCTTTAAGTTTGTTTTGATCAGTTGATTCTTCCAAAACATCGGAACCGAGTGGTTTTGGAATGATCGATTCAGTTTTCGCCAAATACTCGTTGCATTATAAATTAAACGAAAACTTTTGCCGGGTATTGTGAAGGATTTACTTACATTCTGTTTCGTTTGTTTTAGATATGTGTTTAGGTAAAATGTGGTAAATTGTATTATCTGCTAAAAATTCGTTTAGTCGAGATTTACACAATTTTCGTAGAAAAGAATTTGTGCATGTTCATATTTTTCGTAGTATTGAAATTGTGTACACATTTCAGTAACTACCATCTTTGTGCACACTACTATTCGCACTTTTTTGTCTTTCAGGAATTTGCGTACAAGGTCTCAGTAGTGTGTCGCACATTTCGATTCGGGTTTGCATGATGTTAGCTGTGTGCTTCTACATATACTTGTTGCAATAAACGTTTTTTAAAGTTTCACAGTGTATTTTCAGTACGTCCGGAGTAGAATACACAAGAATGAGCGGGAAAGTAGTTTTCAAGTTTTTCTTGTGGGAACATTTAAATTGCAGCGTCTTATATGCTAGATATACCAAAATAGAGATCACACGAGGGGAAAACAACTCAGAGACATAACACATAAAGACATTTCTGTCACATGAATCAACGTGAAGTTCACGTGAAAAAAAGGTGATGTTTACGTGGGCACGTGCACGTGAAATCCATGCGTACACAACACAACCCCTACCTGTCTTTCACTCTTCCCAGTTCTTCGCCGGCCTTCACGGCACCTCCGAAAAAGTCGAGTTTGATGGAGGAAATGTGAACAGCGTAACCTGAGATGTAAAAAAAAACATAAATGAACCAAGCGTTTATACCTTAATTGTAGTTTGATCTGTACACACAGCAAAGATAGAAAATGACGACAAAATCGAAAAACATTTGCCTTTGAGTTTAGCGTGAGTAGTAGTTAATCGTTAATCGTTTAACGGGCCCAACGTAATGTTTCTGTGAGTAGCTACCTTTCAAAGACTAGAGTTCAAGTTAGGTCAATGTGCAAGGTTCAAGATAAGAGGTTAGCAATACGTCAGAGATCAATATGGCTTTAAGGTCAATAGAGTACAAAGATCAATCTATTTCAAAGACCAATATAATTCAAAGATCAATTTAGATCAAACGCACCCTGCCACTGTCCGGTGCCCTCAATACGCACTCCCTCGTCCGCACACTGCTTGTCCTCGGCGCCACCGAACGGCCGCCAATAGTACATTTCGCCGTCGAAGGGCGCGTGGACCGCGGAACCGGCCGCGCAGCGAATGTCCACTCCGTCCACCACCTCACCGTTTGATCTGAACCGACTTTCTGATTTACACACGTGTAACGTGAAACCGGTGTGTCAATTAACATCTACGGCCTAACATTTTGCGAGAACACGTGTCACGTGATCACTTGAAGGAGACTATAGACGTTTGATCTATACTACATGTGTCACTTTTTGATATACAACAACACGTGTCACATGAACTGTATCACGTGTGTCTCGTGAACTACTTCACACGTGTCATGTCAACTACAGTACACGTGTAACATCATCACGTCAACTAAAGTATACATGTCGCGTAAATCGGGTACATGAATGAACTAACATTCACAGTTTGAATATTTGATCTATCATGACACATGTCACGTGAGCATGTGAACAGGGCATGTCTGAAGACATCCTGCGCATCTAACCTGAGAGTACGGTAGTTTCCACATTACCTGCACATCTAACCTGAGGGTACGGTAGTTTCCACATAACCTGCGCATCTAACCTGAGGGTACGGTAGTTTCCACATAACCTGCGCATCTAACCTGAGGGTACGGTAGTTTCCACATAACCTGCGCATCTAACCTGAGGGTACGGTAGTTTCCACATAACCTGCGCATCTAACCTGAGGGTACGGTAGTTTCCACATAACCTGCGCATCTAACCTGAGGGTACGGTAGTTTCCACATAACCTGCGCATCTAACCTGAGGGTACGGTAGTTTCCACAGGATCCATCCGCATCGGGACACGATCTCAGCTGATTCTTCTCATTTCCACTACACACTTGGACCATGCAGCCGAGAGGACTTACTATAACACAAATATAGTTATCTGTTCTTATTATTAGTATTCATCAACTATACGAGTTAATTCATTAGTTTTAATTGTTAATCTGTTTTATCCCCGAAAGTATAACACTAAGAAATCAGCTCAACCATTGTATTATTCCTACTGAACACAACACATTTCTGTAAAGCCTAAACTTGAAGCTCGTTCCTGTGTTTTACTATGGCTACATATACACAACAGCAGAGAAATCAACTCATAACCACTCTGCTTTGGATAAAAACGGAAAAATGTAGATGTTGATCAATCCCGCTGTAGTTTTATTGCAGTGAATATCGACATCTCTGAATTGTGCGATAGTGCACATCAAACTACATCCCACAATGTGTCCATGACATTCAAATGGGAAACGAATCCTGGCAAACTTAAATAAAACTCGCCATAGGGTAACAACAAGAGTAACACAAGCAACCGTTCCATTGTCGATCGAGTACAAGATACTGTAAATTGTTATTTGTACATATTCGCGGATTGGCACACGAATTACATAGGACAGATCGCACACATTGCTGTACAAAAATTGAGAAAGTATGAAATGTACAGCGGGTTTGTACTAGATTTAACGATTTGCACTGCGAATATGTTATTTTCTTAATGAAAAAAATTTGGAATTAGATTTCACGAACATGGTAGAAGAAGTAATGTCAATAGTTCATAACTTATGTAAACGCCTTATGTCAACACTTGAACACGATTGAATCCGCGCAAACAGTAAAACCATCAAAGACAACTTTCTAGTCAAAGAATCGACTAAAATAGAACATTTTGAATGGTGTTTCATGAATTGAAAGTGTAATGAATAATGAACAAAGGTCGGATTAAATGTGTATATTATGTGACATTCTTTTATGAGAACAAAGTTGAAGTGTGTGAAGTGAAGTGCGTAGTCTTGCCGTGAGTTGGTTAAAAACTACAAGGTTGTTATACACTGATATATCCTAGTTAGTATTTTGCCTTACGATGTACAGGGCATAAAACCCAATACAGACATAACGATAGGACATGTTATGAGTGAATAATTAGGTTTTCTCATTACGTTACAACCATAATTGTTCATTATATAACTCAGTGTGTGAATTACTAAAAACAAGAGTACAACTAATACCATTCCTTTCTTCATTTTCCAATTCCTAGTCGAAACCCTAGTTCAAATGTCAAATTTAGTGACAAAGGCATTCCTTGAAAAAAAAACGAGTTTAAAATTTTTAGGAAAATGCTATCACTTTATCTAGTTCAATATAAACTAATCGCGCGCAGCGCGAAGCGCTGTGCGAGATTTGTCTTTGGTCCGGTTAATGCGCGCCTCCGTTTTTTTAGTTTACCCTCAAAAAGGCCCAAACTTGCAAATCAAAACTTTTTATGCTTTGTTGATTTTTCATGGCATATGTACAAGCTATGTTCAAAATTTGAACAAAATTGATTGAGGTTGAGCCGAGTTATGACGTTATGCGCTTCATGCAGACCGCCAACTTCCGTCGTGTGTCAGTGTGTGTGTGTGTGTGTGTGTGTGTGTTGGTGCGCACTCCTGGGATATTTTTATGTGTGAACCGATTTGACTGAAAATTTGGGACACGATAGATACCCCACTCGAAGTTTGGGGGCGCAAACTTTTTCTCGAAAAAAATTATTTTTCATTAAGTTATAGGTCTTTGAAAATGTCTCTGCGTCTCTTCATTTCGTGCACTCTCTCGCCCTCTCTGTCGCGGTAAATCAAATTGCGTTATAACTCAGCTCAGTCCTAACCAATTCAAGTAAAATTTGGAGTATGATACCACGACATGAACGGACATTGATTCAGATGTAAGTCTGCTACTGATGACGTCATCGAGGATTCTGGAGCTCGGATGACGTCATTTTTGAAAAGTGCAAAGTTGATGTCACATATGTTTTCAAATCATGGTAATATCTTAGAAAGGGTCAATTAACGGTAAAACTCAATCTAACAGTGACGTATTCTGGGATTCTGGAGACCAGATGACGTCATTTTTGAAAAGTGCAAAGTTGACGTCACATATTATTTCAAATGCTGAAAATATCTTAAAAATGGTATATTAACGATGAAACTTTATCTAAATATGACTTATTCTGGAATTCAGAAGACCAGATGACGTCAACTTTTGAAAAAATTGACGTTAAATATGTTTTCGAATGCTGAAAGTTTCTTAAAAATGGTCAATTCACGATAAAACTTCATTCAAATATGACGTATTCTGGGATTCTGAAGGGCAGATAAATTAAGTTTTCAGAACTGTAATGTTGACGTCATATTTTTTTTCGAATGATGGTAATACTTGACAAGTCATTCATTAAGAAAACAATTTTATCTGCACCGTACAGATCAAACCACATACCTACGGCATGTGTACAAAAAGAGAAAAATTCATGAAAAAGTGGGGGCCCAACGACTGTGAGATTTGTCTTCTGCTGTGCGCCCCTTAGACAGCTACTCTCGAATGGAGCAGCTACTGCTACAAAAACCGGAAAATACTTGAATACTCAAGTATAACTGTTCATTACAAACATACAAAAGTCGTAAAATATTTTTTCAAACCTGTAAACTATAATATACAAATCACAGATGTTAACTCAACGTAGTCAACTATAGAGATTCTGGTTTTGTACACAATGATTTGCAGTTTTGGTCCTTACTTCAACTCTAGGTGCTATAACACTTGGCATATTATTCAACAGTTGTTCTCTCTTTTACAGCTGTGATTTGTATATTATAGTTTACAGGTTTGAAAAAATATTTTACGACTTTTGTATGTTTGTAATGAACAGTTATACTTGAGTATTCAAGTATTTTCCGGTTTTTGTAGCAGTAGCTGCTCCATTCGAGAGTAGCTGTCTAAGGGGCGCACAACAGAAGACAAATCTCACAGTCGTTGGGCCCCCACTTTTTCATGAATGCATCATATAACTTTAGAGTATAGTTTTTGTTCCTAGAGTTTATTCAATAAAGCAGAGAGTAGCTTATGTA